>JAUTDX010002899.1:0-41914 GCA_030844895.1 Ambrosia x helenae
AACTGGCTGGAGCTACATCACGATGAACTTTGGTGGAAAACAACGAGGAGATCTTGCAACTGCAAGGTGAATAAAGAAGGAAGAAATCACATCTAAGAGAGGAGCTTTTATCAGCTTCAAATCTTTAAGAAAAAAACTCTTAATAAAAGATTGTTTCGTTGAAGGAGCTTGAAGCTTTTAGGTTAGAGAAAAAGCTATATATTGAAAAGCTACTAATATTAGCGTTTAAGAAAAAACTTCTACTAGCTACAAACTTTTAATAAGTAAATGACACAAATATCCATTCTATCATAAAAAATTAAAAACATGCATACAAGCTTTTAGTTAATGCCTATTTTAAATCATTTTATACATTTTATTAAAAGTTTCAGTTACTCTGCCACCAAAAAATATTTAAAAAAACTACAGCTACCAGCCATCAGCTAGTTTTTGCTAAACATACTCTAGAACTCCTTTTAACGTTGAATAATAAAAAAATCACGCAAGCAGTAAAATGTGGTTGATCTGTGTGCGAATAAAATTCAAGGGAAAGCAAGGGGAAAAAAAGAAACAAAACAAGACGTCACTTTTCCTTTTTTTTATCGTTTCTTTAGTAATAACCAGCGGATTTTGGATGGTTATTGGTTCATTTTAATGTACAATGTAGTACTGGCATGATATGGGCACTCGATATAACAATCGAAAGAGTTAAAAAACGAATATATGTGGGAATACAATTGTTTTCAACTAAATTTCTACTGGTTATAAACAGTTGCAATTGAAAGCCGTTTTACCGGTACTGATGTTATTTGGCCAGAATCAGACCGGTTCGTCACAACACCGGTCACAACGTCGAGAAAATCATAAAATGAATACGGAGACGATGGTCGTATGTTATGAATTCGGTTTCATAGTAAAGACAAAAATACCAATTATATTTGAGCCGTTTTGTTTTTTGTTTTTAATAAGAAGCAATAGAGGAACTTTAATAATAATAATAATAATAATAATAATAATAATAATAATAATAATAATAAGCACATCACAACTGTATATTCTTAAAGTAACGGGGATGGTAGACAGCATCACTTGCCAAATACTATTCGCAACTCAGCTTTAATTAAAATTTATATCAGGACGTAGCTAAAAAAATAGGCACGCAACAACAACATATTCGGAATTTTATAAAACAACATATCGTAAAAATCATAATTGGAAAAAATAAGCTTAAAATAATTTAAATATTAACCTAAAAATAGGACAGTAAGGACGATTGAAAAGGACGTGTGGCCAATCACAAAGGGACAACGATAAATCTCCAACGGTTTAACCAGTGTTTCTTCACTAGGAGACTATACATTGTCAAAAGTATGTGTGGTACAAAAACAACTTCTAAATACTATCACAGCATCAACCTAACATATGTGAATGTTTGGCTTTGTAACATGTTTAACCTAAAATATTTCTAGTCCTTGTTCGAAAGGGTATTTAAACTTGAGATGTACTTACAAGAAAGATAGCTTGTGATGGAAAGAACCAAGATAACTTATATGACATATTCAACGAGTTCACTTTTATATGCGATTAGGTGATCAAGTAAATTGTTAAGTATTTTATATAATTAGACTGACTTGGTAACCAATGCATTCCATAATATACATCAAGCAAAAGAGGAGAGTGCAGAGTTCATGTTTGATTGGGTTTATTACGGGGGTTCAAAGACGGCAAAACCCTTGGCTAGGTCGAGCTACAACTTTTGGTTCTTTTCATGCAATTTGAGAATGAGAATTAAATAAAATAACCCTAAATTCCCTTTTGGCCAAATTCTGTTTTTTTTTGAACGGTTTAGATCAACTGGTTCCCCAATAGCTTGCTAACAACCCTGTTAAACGGTTAGACAATCCACCCGAGTTCGAAACGAGCAGGACCAATACCTACCACTCAGCCTCCCACAAATGAGCAGGACAAATACCTACCACTCACCATGGGGCTCGAATCCAGGACCCCGGGCAGGAAACCTCAAAGGGGAAAACCTTCCACCTCACTTATAACCACTAGGCTACAAGGTCTTTGGCCAAATTCCTTGGTTCTCGAAAACACACACATATCACGTATTTGATTCTTGCAAATTAAAGTCTGAGTTCTATCCAGATTGAATCATTCGAATGAACCGTGGAACAGTTTCTATCCGAAAGTGTTCACACAACTCTCAAACTATCCGTGCAATAGTTGGTCGATTCGTAACTTTGTTAATTCTCACATAATTGGTATATATGAGTGTGACGTACGTAATATTACAAAAAGAGTCTTCACCGAAGGCAATCCATCGTTGGATACATCAATCGCTATATTGATGCAAGGCAATAAATGCATGTAGACTACTACTACTACTAGTAGTACTATATATCTGCCACTACTACAGTACAGTCCAGCTTGCAAGTCGCCGATCTTCGGTACGCAATTTCAACTGACAATGTCCTTTCATCCTCAAATCAATCACCACACCTATTCATCTTTCTCTCTCTCTTTCTCTCATTATTATTATTATTATTGGTCAAAGTTAACTTCGATTATACTCTTCTCCTTCTTCTAGGGTTTCTGATACAAATGGTGAGAGCACCTTGCTGCGAGAAGACAGGGTTGAAACGAGGTCCATGGTCACAGGAAGAAGACGACATTCTCATCGATTACATTAACAAACACGGCCATGGAAGCTGGCGAACTCTCCCTAAACAAGCTGGTACATACTACATACTCACTCGATATTTCCTTCTTCTTTCTTCCATATTTTATATACCTATTTCTAAATATGTTAACTACATTTTACTTAAAGCAGCTTTTTCAATGTTCCTGATGTACCTTCTAGGGTTTCTCACTTTCTCATAGTTATTTTTAGCTCTAAATAATAATTTTAATGATGAACTAATTCTATAGGATATAAACATAAATTTTGTGTTATTTAAATCTATAACAGTGACATAATTAAAAAATATAATAACTACTGTATTTAATTGGTAACGATAATTTTTTTTCAAATAACTAAAAAATAGGTTGAATAAAGCCCCTTTGTAAAATTATGTCTTCGTCTCATTAGCGTCACATAGACAAACAAGGATTTAAAGCCTCCGCACTTAACTAATTAAGTTGTTGTGGAATAAAGTATATGAAAATAGAAGGAAGAGAAAAAAAAACAATAATCTGATTATTGGAGGGGCGGTGTTTAGGGTGCGCCATTTAGCTGAGGTGGCTGGAGCGTTACCCCACATTGCTTGGTTAGACTTTATTCCGTTTTTTGCCCCAGATCCTTTAATGCTTAAATAAAGTTTTAAAGTACATATTTTAGGGATACTATTGGATGACGCCCAAATTCATAAGAAGCAAAATTTATTTGATTGAAACACTGAAGGTGACGGATTATTAGACTTTATATGCTAAAATGAGGAAATATAAAATGACAAAATTAGAATGTTGTGTATAACATAAGTAAAAATGAAATATTAAATAATTAATAATGAATATTTAAAATGATAAGATAATATTTTAAGATAAAAGATATTATTGTATACAAAATATTTTAAGATAAGATATTATTGTATACAAAGATATCCTGACAACAAACATGCACAACCGTACAACACATAAAGTATAATTTTTGTGATGGAATAGTGAGATGCTAATCGCCTCCCAATTAGTACGAATCGAGATTAGTCATCTCGGTGTTACAATTAATACTTTATGTAAATTAGATTATGTTCGGATATGTTAGGTTCAAAATTTAGTTGAATAATAAAAATGAGTTAGTCATGTTATTACACCGGATTTTTTAGGGTTTCATAGCTTTCTACGGCTTGTAGAGGCTTCTACGGGCCGTAGAGTGTCAGAGCATTGAAAACCACATCCCTATACGACTCGTAGAGGTCTCTATGAGTCGTATAGGTGGGGGCCACTGCAATGATTGACACAGGCCTCTGCGGCTCGTAGAGGCCTCTACGAGCCGCAGAGGACCATCTACGACCCGTAGGAGCCTCTACGAGCCGTAGAGGCTGGTGCAAATAAGCTTTGGGGTGGTGCAAATGGGGGGGGGGGGGGGGGGTTATAAATTATAATCATATTTTACAGGTTAATTATTTTACTATGACCGAACGGTCTTTGGACTAGTGGTACCAAGGCTATGTATAAAAGGGTATCCCTTTACTTACATGAAGTCGAGGGTTCGTAAAATTAAGCTGTATATTAGATTATTATTAGAAGTTGTTTTTGTTAAGTTAAACAAACATCTATTTTTCCATACCATGTCTTTTTCCTACTTTATTTGGTGAAGGTGTAGGCTATCCTTTTTCTTGCTTACTACATTAAAGAAAGGTACAATGTTAACAGACTTCTGCTTATGAGTTATGGCTATAGTCAGTCAGTCTGTCAATGTTGAATTAAAATCATGGTTATTAATTATCACACAAAATATTAGAAAATACCACATTTTGTAAAGTATTTATTAGCAATTTAGAACATCTCCGATGCTAGAGTAAATCCAATATCATGGGTTGTGCACCTCACAACACCACGTTATTCCAATCCGCAACTTTAAAAAAATTACCTTTTCTTCAAATACTAAACTATTCCAAACCTTCACATTAAACTCCGCTTTTATATAAAACAACATTAAAAATAATTGTATGCGTATGTGGTCCCCATCCCTTGATTTTGTAGAGATCCGGACGGGACCACTCCGCATCAACACCCCAACATAGGCCTAGTTTGGTTTGTGCATCCGCCAGAGCGGACTCCGTCTACTTCAATGCGGTGGAGATGCTATTAATACAATGTTTTATTATCATTTTATCAATTGTTTCCATTCACAATCGTAATGTGGAAAAAATATGTTTTGTAGCTATGGTGATGGATTTTACAACATTTTAATCATCATATATCATGAATGGGAATTAGACAATCCACAATTAGGAAAGGAAAGTATGTCTAAAAACAAGCCAACTCCTATATCAACTATTTAAATATATATTTTTTTTTAAAATACTCAAAACTCATCCAATAAGAAAAAATAAAAACATTAGCACATCATCACCACCGTATTTATAATTGTAATAACTTGTATCTCTTTCTATATAATTAAAAGGTACAATGGACCCCACCCAATCCATTTGTTCTAGTTTTTAGCTAAGAATGAACCTAAAAAACAAATGCTAAAAACAAGCTCCACAATATTAAAAAATGAGTGAGTGGAAAAGCGAGAAAAAATTGGATGTTAAAAAACGTCTTATTGTGGATCGCTCTTAGGTCGTATGAGATTTCACATATCTGAATGATGTTTATAACCATAAATGTCTTTCTTGTTTCGGCAAAGGCCTTCTTCGTTGTGGAAAGAGCTGCCGTCTGCGATGGACAAACTACCTCCGGCCAGACATCAAACGCGGACCCTTCACACCCGAAGAAGAAAAGCTCGTTATCCAGTTACATGCCATTCTAGGCAACAGGTACCTGTTTGGTTTTCTTACTTATTTTCACTAGTACAAGTGGTCATGACACGTGGTTTTGAGTCAAAATTGTAGTTTGCATCAGATTGTGAAAGTTTAGTTTTTTAAAGCTAATCTGATATGCATTAAATAGAACCATTTGTTTTATGGGTTACGTTACATAACTGGTGAAATTGTCACCTCGTGTTCAATATTCGTTACAAACCTATTAAACTGAAAAAACAAACCGAACAGAAACTGTTTGAAATGAATTGAATTACATACAGTTTTCAACTGAACCTAACCAGTTATTTTGATTCGGCTTTTAAGAATTTATATTTGGTTAAACTGAGGCCGGATTCAGATATGTTAAGCCATGTATTTTTCTATTTGTACAACGCCTTAACATCTAGCACGTTACAAAACAAAGGAAACCGAACCCTGGAACCTGAAACCCAAGCCAAATCACAACGCATTAATTTCAGGTTTTTTAGTCTGAAACCGAACTGAATTCAAATTCAAATTCAGTTTTCAGTTCGGTTTTGACCATTTTGAAACTGGTTCGGTTTTTCTTTTACTGAAAAGTTAATCGAAACCAAGGAACCCGAACTGATTAAGACCCCTAAATCCTAATTCTATTTCTAGTAACCGTGTTAAGGTATGTAAAATCAGAAAGTACATCCAAGCTTAGTGCTCACTTTAGTCAAACTTCAATATCTGCAGGTGGGCTGCAATTGCTGCTCAACTACCAGGAAGAACAGATAACGAGATCAAGAACTTATGGAACACTCACTTAAGAAAACAGCTCATGTCCATGGGCATTGATCCACAGACCCACGAGCCGTTTTGTCCAGAGGGTTCAAGAAAACGACTCCCTGCCTCTTCTTCCACCCGCCACATGGCACAATGGGAGAGTGCCAGGCTGCAAGCCGAGGCACGACTCTCAAGGGAATCAAAATCATTGGGTTTGTCACAACTCACGTCACCCAACAAGATAATCTATACCGACTATTTCCTACGTCTTTGGCACTCAGAAGTCGGTGAATCTTTCCGTATGGGGAAACCTGTTTGCCGTAGTCCAGCTTCCAGGCCTCAGTCTCTAGCACCACCACTGAAATGGGGACCAAACTAGACCGAGAACCAGAGACAGGACTCTCGTGTGTCACAATGAAAGATGACTGCATTACCTTCAACCCTGGGGTTACAAACCCATCAAGCCCAGCGAAATGGAAGATTCATCCGATACTGTACTGCAGCTGTTCTTTGATTTCCATGGACACAATGATATGAGCTTCTTAGAAGCTTAGTTCAGTTAGAAGTAGTCTGGGTCTGGTTGACGGGTTCTGTTTTGGTAGTTTTGTTAACCCGTCTATATGAAGGCTATGTTCCTTTTTACCAATGTCTTCAGTAGTGTATTTTGATTAGTCGTAAACAAATCGACATGTTTAAGTAAACTTCATATATATATATAATTATGCAATTCGCCACGACAACAACTATGTTCTTCCTATACAACATTAAAAAAAAACAAATGAACTTGGAACCACCAACAGACATAAAAAAAAACTTACGAAATTGTTTTAGGATTTAAGGTTGAGGTCTGCACACAATCCTTCTAGATCTGAATGCTTTTTAACCTCCAAAGCAACCCATTATCTTCTTTGGAACAGTTCCAGTAGCACGATATTTGGCAGCCAATTCCTCAGCTTTCAACTTGTCTTCACCTTTCTTGGCCTCAACCATGGCTCGTTTTCTTCTGCTTGTTTATGAATCAAACCAACTTTGTTTTTCATCTTTTCTGCGTATTCTGCTTTCTTCTTCTCAAATTTCTCCTGCTCATACGAACATGTCAGTTTTCCAGGTACATAATTTCATTTATATATCCTATTGACACAACAATATGAAGATGTTATCCGGGTTAAAGTAGGTCTGTTTACACATAAAGAGTACCTCAATTTGTTTTCAGTTTAGCTTCAATGTCTGCTCTCTTTGTGTTCTCCCATGCAGTTATAGAAGATAGCTCTTTTTGTGCCCTGTTGATTCATTTACAAACAATTCACCAAAATGATTAACTAAATTCTTTGTTGATGTGAACATGTAGCAAGTGAGTCAGGTTTAATTCAGCACCGCATAGAAAGCGAGTCAAGTTTAAGTCACTTAGTTAAGACTTAAGACTGTTACTTGGGTTCATCTGAATACTAGTAACCATTTACCTCATAAAAAATTAAGATGATGTTAGACCGTTGTTTTTTTTCATTTAACACGAGTCAAAAAAGCAAAATTTTATTCTAACCCAAGCTTGCACGTTAGACCAAGCGTAGTGGGGCGGGGAAATTCACGCCCCTCCACCACTTTTCTTTTATTTCATTGGTCGGCAAAAAGAGGCACCCTTTCCACGCCATTTTCCAGCGTGAAAAAAAAAAACATGCCCAACCCCTATTTTGCCCAAAAAACGCCCCTGGGGGCGGTTGTGGGGGCGTTTTTTGGCCAATCCACGCCCAATTCACCCTTCCACTACACTCGGTCTTAGTAAACATGGCAAATAAGATAATCTTTTTCGTGGATCAAACAAAGACCAAATTTAGAAACTAAACTCACTTGTTTTCCGCCTTAGACTTTTCCGTTTCCTCCCACGCCTTGATGAAGGACAATCTCTTCTCCTTTTCAACCTCAGATAGCGCGACATCTAAATTCATAATTCAAAACAAATAAGAAATCCCACCAAAATAAGCACCAAACAGAACTGAACAAATGTCTACGAAAACCGCCTAAACGAGATTTATCATCAACCTACTTACCTCTGTCAAGACTGCTCTTTGGACCAGCTTTCTTCTCAGCAGGAGCTGCAGCATCCAATCACAAAATTCCAATTAATCAAAAAACAAGTTTATAACAATTAATCAAAAAACATAAACAAAACAAAACAAATTATCACTAATTTAAATCTTACTTACTTTTAACCACAAGAGACATAGCTTATTATCACAGTGATACTATAAGTTTCTACTTGTTTCTCAATATGCTAATTCTAGAATGAACAACACATCACTGTTTATAATGCCAACATATTCTTTTTATATATATATTTTTTAATGCAATAAGGACTAATTTGTGGGACAATAATATATCACCTTTTGAAAATCAATCTATTTTAGAATATAGAATTAATACTTTTTTTTTATTATTATTATAGCATCTTATTTTGTAGAGAATCCATTACAGTGAAGCACCTTCTAGTGCCCATCAACATATCAAAAAAGTTAAGACCCAAATAAATTCATAATTTATCTAAAATAAAATAAAAAATAAAACGATAGTTCATACTTTCAGCAACTGTAAGTGGTTTCGGGTCATCGGGTTTGGTTTCGGGTACAACCGGCTGGTTAACCTTCTCTGGTAATGTTGCCGGTGCGGGTGGTGGTGCTGACGTCATATCGGGTTCGGGTTTTGTAGGTAGTTCAGTTGCCATGGATGATGATAATAATAATAAGAGATGGGTTTGTGAAACAGAGAGTGATTGAATGAATATATGGTTGGGATATTTTTTATATTTAAGGATTGGGTGTAACGGCGGAGTAGGGTAAGGAGGGTGTGGAAGCAGTGTGTGAGCCGTTGAAAAAGATAATGATGATGATGACCGGAGTGTGTGTGTGTGTCTGTGTTGTTGTTGCCGACAGGTAAAACGGGTAAATCACGCGGATTTAGTTTAAAACGATGATGATACGATGCCGTTTCGATACCTTCAACTTAGCATAAAAGTTAGTTTAGTTGTTGGGATGATCTAAAACTATTTATCATAATCTATACATATAATAAACCAAAGCCATTTTAATGACATGGCATTCAAAGAGGCATTCTCCTCCTTGAGTGTGCCTAGGGGTGAGCATTTCGTGGTTCGGACCCACAGGAACCTTGGACCCGACCCGCGAGAACCTTGGACCCGAACCTTTTTAAATATATGGGTCGGTTTCCGGTTCTAGATTTATATGAATTATCGGTTCTGGGTTGGGTCGGTTCCAAACCCACGGTTCTAATATAACGTTTGTATTTATATTAAAAAATAAAAAACAATCTTTTTTAGTCTTTTCACTATTCGTTTTTACGTGCTATTGTAATCGATTTCATGTAATGCTAATGCTAATACAATATTAAATATATTATTTATAAGAATAACAATGTATTTTTTCTTGAAATATTTTTCGGCTTTATGTATATACATAGATGTGATATATTATATAATATATATTATACTACATCCAAATTTGAAGTAAATATTTATGTATTTCGCTCTGATGCGTGTGTGTATTTATGATGTATACATAACGGATTCACATAAGGTTTTGAGTGATGAGAATGACAAAAATGTTACGAAAACATAAGTCGAGAAACGAAAAGTGATTTAAAAAATAAACTCATGGGCTATTGTTAGAACCGTATGGAGGAATTCTTTTACGAGCATGGTAAAAGAATAGGAATACGTAATCCTCGAAAAGTGACAATTACATTAAAAGGTTCTAAAGGGCCAGACCCTTTACCCGACCCATCAGAACCTTTAGGACCCGGAACCACATAGCCTTTTAAGGTTCGGTTCGTGGTTCCTAATTTCCCAATAAAAGGGTATGCGGTTCTGGTGGGTCCGGGTCGGGTCGGGTCGGTTCCGGACCCTTTGCACAGCCCTAAGTGTGCCATGTGTCATCCCATGTGGCATTGAGATATTTTAGGAAAAAATAATTTAAAAACAAAATTAGATTTTTTTATCTTATGTTTCCTCCAATAATTTTTAAACGGTAATATCTTTTATATACGAGATTTTTTAAAGAAAAAAATTACACCAAATTAACGAACGTTTTATTATCTTTCCAACGAGTACCATAGTGATATATAAAAAACGGAGAAAAAAAAACAACTATTTTTTGTTGGGTTTTGTTCAAACAGGAAAAAAAACACAAAGTATTCAGGTAAATCATTAATCATATATAGGCAAGTCACTAATTATGTTCAAATCAGTAAATATGAATTCTATTTTCAAAATGCGTTACCATTGGAGTTATACATTGTTTTAGGTTAGATATTAATATTAGAGTTATACATTGTTTAAGGTTAGGCGTTAACATTGGAGATATATTTTTAATTGTTTTAGATTAGCTGCTACCCGAAGCTTTCATGCATGTAACTGTAAAGCGCATCATTCTATTTCATATGTAAAATTAATATGTCATATTAGATTTTTCAACCCCGGGACGTTCCCGGGGTATAATCTAGTTCATTTATATAACGTTTATTAAACTAAATAAATGCATTAAATAATTTTAAAATGAGAAAAATACAAAGAGAAAGATAAAAGAAAATAGTTTTATTAATATTTATCCTATATTTTTGCTTGTTTATTAAGCGGGCTCGAGCCGAGCTTAAATTATCGAGCTCGCGAGCCTATTATTTATATGATTTTTATTTAATATATTAACTAATGGATAGTAAATAAGTCGAGCTCGAACTTTAAAAACAAAACTCTAACCGAGTCGAGCTCAAGCTCTCATAGGTATTTCAAGATCAAGCCTGGTCGAGCTCGGGCTCGACTCGACTCGTTTGCATCCCTTCTGAAACCACATCATTCATTGGAGATGATCATGGTATTAGTAGAGGTAGAGGTTGAGAGAAAATATGAAGGTTACCTAATCATCTTATTATGTATCATATTCAAAGTATCTCACATACAAGTATATCATGCAATTCTCGCCGTTTTTAAAGATTTTTTTTTTTGTGGGTTTTGTTAAAAGCTTAGAAAAAAACACTGACATTGATTTTTGTTTTCCTGAAATTGCTTAATATGTGCTGAACCAATAATACCCTTGGTTCCAAATAGCCTTTATGTCACATTTTGAACCTTTTTGACAATTTGGAAACATAAGATATAATAAAGTCGATCAAACTAATATCTGAAACAGTTTGATATATAAATTAACTATTTACCAATTGTTTTTATTGATTAAATATAAAATAATGGAATTCCATTTTTTTACGACTATATATATAAACAGGCATGCATAGTGTTTTTTTTTTTTTTTTTTTTTGAGTGACAAAATTTCCTTTTTGTTTGTTGTATGATATTTTCTAGTGGCAAAGCAAAACATTTAACTAACGCACCGCTTTTTTGGAATGCTAAATACAAAAATACTATCATTCGATACAAAGTTATTTTAAGTAAAAGTCATACATTTATTTTTACATTGTTGCCACGTATAGTATTACAGGTAAATATTTATATAATCATCGCAAGTCTCTTTCTAAAATCAATTATGTATAGCACAAAAACTTGGAGCATTTTTGGACAAATGTAAAAAAGCTATAAAACAAGCGAAGCAAACTACGTGTAGAGATAGAAATGAAAGATTGGAGTTACTTGATAGGTCATCACTCATGTGTACGCCTCATGTTATTGCCAGCGAATTAATTGTGTGATAGTGGTAGTTGTATTTTATGTTATAACAACTGTATACATTAAAATAATAAATAGTTGCATACAAAATAACGAAAGATTTTGAAGAGAAAAAAATGGACCACGGTGTCGTTTTAATCAAAGTAAAACTTCAACATGTCATCCCATTGAAGGTCACAAGAAATTTGACTAAACATTGTGATGTCCTCAACAATGATAGTGCATCCTCTTTGTTAGATAAGTTATACCTAAAAAATATAAATAACATTGTTTCAAAATAGTACATTTGTAAAAAAAATAATAAAAAAATAAAATTTTTTTTGGAGCAAATACAAATTACTTCTTTTTGATAAATGGATAAATATAATTCTAGTCTATTAAAAGAAAATCTAATTTTCTTTCTGAATTGTGATTTTTTTTAAAATGTGTTTGTATCCTATGGGATTTGAAACCAAAACCTCTAAACCTAGATGTACACACAATCTTATGGGCCATCAACCTCATTGGTTAAAAAAACTATATGATAAATATAATATGTTTTTGTAGAGTGTAAATAGAATAAACGAGCTAATAAATTAGTTGGGTAAACAGTTCTTAGTCGATAAAAATCTATATAAACAAGTGAGGCAAGAGAGTAGGGCGGCGTAGTGGGTTAGAGAGAGGAAGTGACCTCAGAGGTTAGAGAGACATAAAGCTTTGAGAGAGACAGAGGGAAGAACTGGATGATAACAGCAAGTTTAACGGCATATAAGAGTGTTAATCACTATTCATCAACTTCAAAAACTAATATATAGGATAATTTATTAATTTATTTAAAAAAAAACACTCGTATAGACATATAGTTGTCGGCTAATTGGGCCCATGAATGCCCTTAATTGGACTAAACACTCCAAGCACGTCTAGTGGGCCTCTGTGTGGGTCCTGTTGCCAGCGAATCCAATGTGTCCCATTTAATACCAACAAATTAACCTCATCAATTATATCTCCATTGGACCCATTTATAAAATTATCATTTATGTACTCTTTTAAAAGTTGCACGTATAGGTCATCGTGTCGATACCAGATTGTAAAGGAATAAAATCCAAGCCCCCCAAAAAAGTAAAATTATGAAATCAAAAGTCAGATTTAGAACTTGACTTGTTCAGATCGGGTCACACCTGAGTCGACTAGACTGTGTTTGGATACTAATTGTTATGTTTTCGTTAAAAAAATATAAAAATTATAATAATTATTATTCTGGGATGAACTTTTGTTACCTATTGGACATGGACAGAAGTGGAGGGGATTTTGGGTGTCTACTGATTGATGGTTAGCCCTGTAGTATAACATACCAATTTATGTATCTACTATCTAGGTATCTAATGTCGTCACTTTCTTACAATAATGACCCTCAAAGTGTAAAATCAAAATAGGTTGAAAAGAAACAATATCACTAGGGCGAAGAGGGTCGTACATCATTGTCTTAGGTGATCAAATGTAAAACGTACAATGTATATTGATTTAGGTGTTAATTATATGGTCTAGCATCTTGCTAGCGAGCGTTTGTTCTGTAACATTTTAGATGATGAATAAAATAATTTGCCGTTATAAAAAAAGTATGGTAGTTGAATCAAATACAAAGAAAACTTCTCGCGACCCACGGTTGAAATTTATGGTTCCCAAGGGGTAAAATAAGAAGTTCTTTTCGAAGCCAGTTATTTAAACATGTTATTCGGTTTCAGTCGGTTGCAAAGGAGAAAAAAGCAGGATAAAGTGGTGGATCTTGAACGAAAAACATAGTAGAGCCAGACTCAGTGGATTCAATACATAAAATTTTCAGAAATTTTCGATAAAATTTACACTACAAAGCAAAAAAATTGAGTGGGCCAGGTAGAGGTGCACAAATCGGGTTTTTTCAATAGCCGGTTCCGGTATGAAACCGGTTCCGGGTAGGGTCGGGTATCACGTCTACCGAGTATTGAAAGAATTGGTTCCGGTTCCGGTTCCTAGCATAAAAAACCATACCCTGTATACCGGTTTCGGTTTTTCAATACCCGGGTACCCCACAATGAAAACTTAAGTCAACAAAAGTATTTATTTGGATGTTTGCATACATTTATTGTACAAATGTTTGCATATTTTTAATGTCTGTTATGAGTTATGGTCTATGAGTTATGACCTATTGTTAAATTTTATTGGTGTACAATATCTTTTTTTATGATGGTGATTTTTTTTTCAAGCATTTATATAGGTATGTGATCATAAATTGGGTTGTTGGGTAAGTCTAAATTAGGTCATAAACCGGGTATTAGGAAAACCCGGTACAAACTAGGTTCGGTTGCGGGTACGGTTTTTAACAAAGAAATCTATACCCTATGCGTATCCGACGGGTAGGGTCGGTTCCGGGTTTTTTTTCCAGTTCCGGTTCCCGTTTTTTGTGCACCTCTAGGGCCAGGGCCTCGTCTGGCCCGTAGGAAGACCTGCCCCTTGGTGGATGGTTCAATTTAAGATTTTTGACGATATATAGCTGATAATTCGCTACGGTCAATTTCAAAGCGAATATCGACGCAATAGAAAGCCCATATTATCCTGGTAACGGGCCATAAATATAAAGCCTAGCCCATCTATCAAAATGTAAAGAGTTGAGAGACAACTGGATCTTCAATTCATGTGACAACAAATCCACACAAAATGAACTATCGGGTCAATGTTATTTTGTTGGGATCATCAGATATGTTACCAGGTTACTACGGGTATGTTTGGCAATGACCTTTTAGGAGTTTCTAACTTCAAAATTTTAAGAAAAAACTCATACGGAATAAAAAGCTTTGTTTTAGTTGAAGGGCTTGAAGCTTTCAGAGATAAAAAGCTCAATATTGAAACACTACTAAAACTAGCGTTTAAGAAAAAAATTATGCTAGCTACAAGCTTTTATTGAGTAAATGACACAAATACTAATTCTGCCATAAAAATAAAATAAAAAAACATACATAAAAGCTTTTATTAATGCCCAATTTGGTTATTTTGTAATTTTATTAAAATCTCCAGCTACTCTGCCAAACACTAAAATATATTTAAAAAGCTAAAGCCACCAGCTACCAGCTACCAGCCACCAGCTAGTTTTGCCAAACATACCCTACGTAGTAACCTAGGGGCGGATCTAGTGTGTTAGGAGGGGTAGCGCCCGCTACCCCTCAACGTTTCCGGCGTAGTGTAATTTTTTTGTTTTATACATTTTTTTTGTATTATGTTATATCTGAAATTATGTAACGTTACCCTTGAAATTTTTGTCTAGATCCGTCACTGTAGTAACCCATGGCTATAGGTATCGATATAGAGTAAGAGCATCCATGATGTTATCGATTTTCAAAAATTTATAAACCTATCATCTTAACCGCTACATCAAATTTGAAACATCATTTAAAAACATCAATTTTTTTTCTAAAAATTGTACAATTTTTTTCAAACGCCACATCATCACCTACTTTTACATTATCAAATACTTTTATAATAATTTATATTTTAAATTTTTTTAATTTTGTATATATATTTAAAATTAAATCAAAAGTAAGAAACTAAAGTAATGTTTAAGATTAAAAACAAACATTACATAAAAACCATTAATAAACTAGAAAAGTTAGAGAGTTAAATGTCATTTTCGTCCCCGAGGTTCGGCCATTCTTGCGAGTTTAATCCAAAAGTTTATTTTTTCTTATCTGAATCCAAAAGTTTTCAAATTCTCGCTGGTTTCGTCCAACTCGTTAACTCCATCCATTTTTTCTGTTAACTTTTTGAAAAAAGACCAAAATACACTTTTTATATTATTTTTGTTTTAAAAGAAAGTTGTAAAAATAACAAATCAATCCAACCAATCACCACCCACCCCAAGGTTTCAATATCCGACACCTGCAACTACCGTCACCGCCGTCTAAAACCACCACACCCACCCAATCCAACCCAATCCCTATTTCGAACACCACCTTCACTGTTAAACCTACTCACCCGCCGTTACCAACGACCTAACTCGAACCAAACGCACGAGACTGGTTTCCATCGATCGAGACCCACCAAGACACCAACCACCCCTAACATCATCGTCATCAGCCGCCGTTATCAAACACCTAACCAAACAAAACCCACTATGGCCGTCGTCTTCCTTGAACAAGCACCAGACCTCAACCAACACGACTACCACCACGATCGGCCACCTAACTCGACGTCACCAATAACTACCACGACCACCATGACACCAAAAACCCCCAGATCCAACATGATTGGACCACGACAATGAACCACCACCGGACCATCACCTTCCACCCCGGAACCAACCCTTACGTTGCCTACCATTCCAACCGACCCTTTTTATTGTACGATCTGCCACCATCATCCTCACTTAATCAACCACATATGTTGCAGTTGCGGTTGTTTATAACGAGGAATGGTGGTGGTAAGGGGCCGTGTTTGTTGAAGAAGATGATGATGGTGATGGTGGTGGGTTGGGGGTGATGGTGTGGCGGTGCTTGTGTACAGAGAGAGAGAGAGTGTGTGTGTAAATAGAGGGAGAGCAGAGAGAGGGGTAGGAGAGAGAGAGAGAGGGAGACTAAATACAAAGGGACGGAACCTTAGGGACGATGAATGGAGTTTACTTTAAACACTATAAAATATAAGGGTATTTTGGTATTTTTACAACAAGTTAACAGAAAAAATGGATAGAGTTAACGAGTTGGACGAAACCAGCAAGAATTTGAAAACTTTTGGATTCGGATGAGAAAAAATAAACTTTTGGATGAAAATTGCAAAAATGACCAAACCTCAGGGATGAAAATGGCATTTAACTCAAAGTTAGAATATGTTACGTAGTTTATTGATTTATTCGAATAACACCAAGTGCGTCGCGAATCTTTAATTCTTTATGGATTCATGTGTGTTAGGTCCATCATTAGTATGTTAACAACTTAAGTAGAAACTAACACATCACACATTCATGGTTTCCTCTTTTCGATCCATAGTTTTTTTTTCATTCGCTTGGTGAGTTTGTTGGCAGGTTTCGGTGTCACCTTCGATTTGTCTTTGCCTATGACTTCTTTTTGTTGGTTGGACGAGGCGATTTTTCAAATGTAGGGTTCTGATCATCAAGATTGATTTTGAAAACCGTCAATCGAGATCATAGTGTCATTAGCGTTAAGGGTGGTGCCGGTTATGTGCACGTCCAAAGTTGATGTGCTATAGTCACCCAAAAGTAAATTGATGCCCGAGTCCCATTTGGTTGGAAGATGACCGGTTCATGCCATTTTAGCTCTTCTTTGATGATTTTTTACGCATGCTCATACTTAAAAATTGTTTTGCATTATTCACAATAGTTGCGGTTAAAACTCATTAAACTTAGACTGTCCACAACACTAGAGAAGATGGGCGCCCGTGGAGGATGTGACAAAGGAGGTGGAGGAGAGAGATGACAGATGGAGGACGTGGCGAAGAGAGGACGTTGGTGCCGCCCTTGCACAAGGGTGCGCGCCTGTGGAGGAGATGTTGGTTTGTTGTAAGAGGGAAGATGGGACCCACCGTTCCGGCGCCTGTTTGCAGAGGAGCGGGGAAGGGTGGGGCAGCTGAGGTGGCACCGGGCAAGAGAGACGGGCGGATGTCTGGCGCCCGTTGCGTTGTGGACAGTCTTAAAAGTTGGAGTTGCTATCATGTGTCAGTGTTACTTTAAATTGTTAACAAATCAACGTGAACAACCACTTTTATTATTACATAAATACGTATGGATATGAGTCCATAAATCAGTGCTTCTTTGGCTATTGTCAGTATTCAATTCGACAAAGATGTGAAATGCGAATATATGAATGAGCTAGAAGTTCTTCAATGGCTACATACCATTTATTTACTTTGACTTTAGGCTTAGAAGATGACTCGACTCATTTAAATTGGAAAAAGATAACCTTTCGGGGCGTTTTTCCATCTTTTAGTTGCTATGCCGAGTATAGATACTTAACTGATCGTATAATAAAACGAATCGATACGGATTAAACTCCCGCCGCAACACACGTGGACAAAAGCCGTGTAGATAAAAAAATAAAACAAGAGGGACTATTCCTGTAACTTACTTGACATATATAAGATTGTGGAGGCTATCAACAATTATCCACTCCACTCCATTACCCTTCATTTCCCTCCATATCCAATGACTTCACCGGAGAAGAAAGAATGGGGAGAGAAGGTCTCACACACCGTCTTCTCCGCCTACAACCGTCTCCCTAAGAAAGGAAAACCTCAAGGCCGTGAAGTCACTGTCCTCGCCGCCTTTCTCACTTCTTCTCCTTCTCAAGGTCCCCTTATTCTTTTTTACATTTTATATCCAATTTGTTTATTAATTACAATTAAATTGTGACTTTTTGGGGGGGAAATTGATGTATTGTATGTGAATGTATCTGCAGAAGTGAAAGTGGTTGCACTGGGGACAGGGACTAAGTGTATTGGGCGTTCGCGTCTTAGCGTTCGAGGCGATGTTTTGAATGACTCTCATGCTGAGATTGTTGCCAGAAGAGCTTTGCTAAGGTCCGTGCTTTTTGTTTTTGCTGTTTTTGAGGCCCTGTTTGATAATTTCATACCACTTTTATCTGATATCCATAGTCAAACAGACACATGTTGACTTCATTTACTGCAAACTAAGAAATGTAGTCAAAATGCATCTTTATTGTGTTGTGATATATGAGTTCTGTAACATAGCTGGGAATTGGATTGCTGTATTCATGTATATGAATTCATATATTGTTACTAGCTTTCTGTTTTCAAGATGAAGATACTTAAGCACTTTTGATGATAATTTGTGACTTCATATTTGTCCTTTGAACTATCAAAATTTGCTACACCAAGTCATATTTGAGACCAGGATGTTGTATTTGCTACTTTTTTTTAATACATTAACTTAATTACTACTTTGATTTTATCTTCATAAAACTGAAAAATCAATCTTTTTCCAGATACTTCTATACCGAGATTCAAAAGAGTAGCATGCAGCTTCCAGGTGCAGCTGCCATAGATTCCCTTTTCTATAAGGAGGCAGGAGGTTTCGGCGGTGGCAAATTCAAGATGAGACCGGGCTGGCAGTTGCATTTATACATATCACAGTTGCCTTGTAAGATTGGAGGGCTTTCTTATGTTTATTTTGTAAATGAGTTGTTTTTTATAATCACCCATAATAAAATGTTGAATCGTTTTTTCGTATTTATTCTACATGTAGGTGGAGACGCCTCTCTGAATTCACAGCTTTTTCCTTGCTTGAACAGTTCGGTAAAAGAAGGCTGTTCAATATCCTCAACAGGCAAACTGAATGATCTCATGGAGGAATTCTTGGAGTCATCTATGAAGAACAATGGTAACTCTATAACTTGTGATCTTTTAAATGAATCAAGATTTTATTGTTCAACTATTTCTTCATCACATGGTTGTACTAAACAACAGATTACGGTTTTAGGTGACTGTTCACATGTCCTTGGCACTGTTCAAAGGAAACCTGGCCGTGGTGATGCAACTTTGTCAGTTAGCTGTTCTGATAAAATTTCACGTTGGAATGTTGTTGGCGTCCAAGGTTCATTATTTAATCTTTACTGTATCTGATTTTCTATTTTTTTTTGTTTGTTTTTTTTTTCTTGAAACATATTCTTATATGTTGCAGGGGCATTACTTTCTCACTTGCTACAGCCAGTTTACATTTCATCAATAACTGTGGGGCAATCTCGCAATTGTTCTGATAAGGAAGTAGAAGAGCAGTTGACAAGGGCTTTGAGTGATAGAATACTACCATTATCCAAGAAACTAACAAGCCCTTTTAAAGTGAATAAGGTTGTAAGGTGCTTAGATACTCCTTTTAATTTCTTCATTAATTAAGCATTTACAAATTACCAGTACTATATCTTCCTTCCCACTAAATATGCATGTTTTTTTATGCTTGGCAGCCATCATTTTCTGTAGCTTCAATACCTCTTGAGGTGTTTCGCCATGCTGAAACTGCTGCATCCACTTTAACATGCGGGTAAGATGGTTTAGTTAAGAGGTTAAAAGTGATTTAAGTTAAAACCATTCTTTTATCTTATTTGGATAAGTGAATTCAGATTTTCAATAAGCTGGAATAAATCTGGCCTACATGAAGTAATTCTTGGAACCACCGGTCGAAAACAGGGGACATCTGCAAAAGGGGCCAGTTTCCCCTCTTCAGAGTCAACTTTATGCAAGTAAGCTAAACTGAAGTGTTATTCAAATTTGTTATAAATACCCATGCTTTTCCTTTTTCTCTTTAGCAATTTGCAGTGTGTCTAACCTTATTTCTTTTTTATGAATTAGGAAAAGAATGTTGGAGTCATTCTTATCGCTTAGTCAATCTTTAACCAATTTTCCATCAAATGAAACTTCGTACCAGAGACTAAAAGTAATAGTTTTAATGGCTCACCTTTTTATACAAAGATACATTAGTTTACTATTTTTAGCTTATTATGTTTTTTTATACATCCAATTGCTCTACAGGAGAAGGCTGAAGAATATAATTCAGCCTTGAAAGTATTTAAAGAAAGCCCGCAGTTTAGCAATTGGCTTGTGAAGCCATTGCAATTTGAGCCTCAACTTCTTATGGGACAATGAGTTGAACTTCAGGTATTTCATTTTCTTCCAAAAGATCTTGCTAAAAGGGAAATCTGTTAAATGGGTCAATTGGGTTAAACGTTACTTGAAGTGCATTCTTAATGCACACAGCTCCTAAATTGTTTTCGTTTTAATGCACACAACTCCTAAATTGTTTTCGTTTTCGGACAAAAAAAGTGTTTGTGGACGGGTCTGGTCCATACTAGAAACAATGACTTAAGTTTCATCAGACTTGTTTTTTTATGGCTTAAAACGTAAAACTCATCACAGGGGGAGATTCTTTTTATCAGCATTCACAATGGGGGTCGTCGCCATCAATGGCGATCACCACTCAAGCACCCAACCCAATCAGAGTGTGTTGATTTCCTTGTATAAATACATACATGCATATATGGTTTTATTGTACAAGGAAATCCCACACTTTAATTTTAACAACTTGGTGACAATTTGAAAGTCAAGTCACATTAGGGTGAAAAGTAACAAAGGGTGTAGGCTATTATGGACTTTTATTATTAGAAATTATAAGCATGTTTAACTTTGACCATGAAATTTCACATTTTGTAGATAGCTGTTGAAATGACTTGTTTTCCAGGCCTCAAGTCTTGCATCTTCTTTTCCATTTGTAATCTTGTCTTATTCTTTTTGAGATCTTATGTTTCGTGTAATTTAAAGTTGTAATATCTACTTTGCTAAAAGAATACCTTGCTGCAATTTAAATTAGTTATTTTTTCTGGCCTTGCATTCTTCAAAACTAGGTAGTGCTAAAACTCGTTTTTCTTACATTTCCGCTTAGACCATTGGCAATGGTCATTTATAAGAAGCCACAGACGGCAGGCAGATGTTTGCCGGTTGCCACACATGACGCATTACACGGGTCCACACAAGAACGACAAAAGTGGGAAATCTTTTTTTTTTTTTTTTGAATGGCTAATTACATACACCCAAGGGGACTCGAACCCCATCCCAATCACCTTTACACCTTATCACCCTACCACTAGGCCATTGCCTCAGTGCAAAATCTTCTCCTATCTGGCGTGTATTACAATACATTCATCATTAATCCATTGTTTATAGATATAAAAAAAAACACATAGCCCCATAGCCGCATCAACTCAAAACTATTACAATAAATTTATAAAATATAAACTTGATGCAGTTCACTACTAAATTAACATCGATGAAATAACAACCAAAAAAAAAATAAATTAGAACATCATACGCTTTAGACAGATGCAAAGTTAAATCTCCTTTTGGACCTTAAATTGAGAAAAAAAATTGATTGATCATCTACACATACAAAATTTTATAATAAATTATTAGCATATTGTGCATTTTGCAATGTCAAAACACTACATATCCAAAATTTATTAAATCTTTAGGGTGAAAAAAAAAAACGAGATTACATCACTCTCTCATTGGGCTGACACCAGTACAAAAAAGAAAGATCACCTCAGGTTATGTATTCTTTTGGCAGACAAAAGAGTGTTGGAGAGAAGCATAGCTATTGTCATTGGTCCGACTCCACCAGGAACCGGGTGATTGCTGAAGCCACCTTGCTTGCCTCCTCATAGCATATATCCCCAACCAACCGATATCCTCTAGCGCTTTCTGGATCCTGGTCACACAATAAACAAACTCATAATTGTCATATCATAAGCCAAATATTTAGAATCAGATCTCATAATTTTACACTTTATGAATTAAAATCATCAGAGCGTTTTACTAATGAAATTCAGATTGAAAACTTCCCATTGGAAAACAAAGCTGTTATGCTAGCCATATGCATTTGTTTCAATGTTTTAACCCTTTTCAGAAAAATGAGTTACTCGGATGCCTGAATAAAAGAAACGAGAAAACACTATTACTTAATACTAATTACTAACCTCAACAGGATTGATACCAACATCAATTAAAACTGCACCAGGTTTCACCCAGCTACCCCTGACCATATTTGGTTGCCCCACTGCTGCTATGATGATATCAGCCTGTCTAGTGATCTCCTCTGGATTCTTTGTTCTTGAGTGGACAATACTCACAGTAGCATCTTCTCTCTGCAACAATAATGACATATAATATGTTTAAACTAGATGCAGGAATTTTAACCAGTTTACTTATGAATGAGCCAATACAGGTTATAAATAACACGTACGGACTTACTTGAAGTAAGAGGGCTGCAGGCATCCCAACAATGTTGCTTCTGCCGATCACAACTGCTCTTTTCCCTTTGATAGGGATGTCATATCTATGCAACAACTCTATGCATCCTTTAGGTGTGCATGGAACAAACAATGGTTCTCTTCCTCGCATGGCTAAACGGCCAATGTTCAAAGGGTGAAATCCATCAACATCTTTCTCTATGCAAACAGCATTTAAAACGTTCTGCTCATTCATATGCTGATTCAACAAATGCATTACAGCTAATCAATACAAGTATATAATACAAATTCACAAAGAAACATGCTATAATCTGATAAATTCAGAAGCTTACGGAAGGCAAAGGTAGTTGAACAAGTATTCCATGAACAGATGGGTCATCGTTGAACTTTGAGATGTGGTTGAGAACCTCTTCTTCAGTGGAATCCTCAGCCAACCGCACTTCAAAGGAATTAATCCCCACAGAGTCACAAGCTTTCTTTTTGTTACGAACATAAGTAGCGGAATCTTTCCTGTCCCCAACAAGAATAACTGCCAATCCAGGTACAATCCCGACCTCTTCCTTCATTTTGGATATTTCAACGGCGATCTCCTCCCGTATGTCTTTTGCAACACGCTTTCCATCAATAACCTTTGCAAAGGTCTCATTATTTACCTGTATAGCTGCAAGATAAATTATCAGCATCAAGTTAAAGACATCACTCAAGTCTCAAGTTAATAATAATAAAAGCAAGGTTTAAAAAGGCTGAAACGGGCCTCGAGGCGTTGTCCGTTAGCCTCACGAGGCGTAAGCCTCAAAACTTTATTAAAAATAACAATATATATATATATACATATCATAAAAATACAATATAATATAAAACAAAACATCATGGATATTATAAAATCTAATTTAGTAATGAAACAAACATCATAAAATAGTTTTAATAGCATTTTAATCTTTAACTTAAGTTTGGAGATCAAATGTAAACTAGTGAACATTGAGGTGGTTAAATGTAAAAATACCAAAAGTTAATTTTTGACCCGACTTGAACCAATTTTCACCACCTAGTCCCAATTTTGACTTAGGTGGTGAGGCTTAAGCCTCACCGCCTCGCCTCACAGCCTCACCACCTCGGGAAGCCTCGGATAGGCCGAGGCTTAGGTTTCAATTGACCCCCATGAGGCTAAGCCTCTAAGGCGTTTTTTCATAGCCTCAGCCGAGGCGTAAGCCTCGAGGCGAGCCTTAGACAGCCTTTTTAAACCATGAATAAAAGCACCTTCTATATAACTCAAACTGGTATGTTATTTATTTATCTTGCAGGTTTTTAGTTCTTAACTCTCAGGCAAATGAATTTTGTTGACATTTTAGGCATTTTCTCAAACATACGTCTTTCATCTAGCCTAATTTAATCTCGTTTTCTTTTATAAGAGCATGCAAGCAATATCACACAACTCAACAGCACAAGACAACAACACTGAACTTCAGGCATCCGAAACAGCTAACATTAATCATATTCATGCAGTAAAACGATCACAACATTCGCATAGGAGAGAACTAAGACCTACTATGTGTTTGCACTCTGCACTTAAACTAACTTTCAAAATTCGACAATTACACTAAACTTCAAAACTATCAGTATCAGAAAGCTGCTGCTGTTAATCCTGTACTAAAATCAATCAGCTTCGAATTATTGAGCCGTTAGGTTTGACCTTGATACCATAGACATCTACTTTAGACAAATTATAGTGGATGAAATCAATCGAACAGTAAGGAACTATGGAAAATGATAGCTATGTCAAACAAGCACAAACACAGACACATGCAGTTCAAATAAAATAAAATAAAATAAAAATAAAATCTTAACTTAAATTCTACAAAATAAAAACTTGAAACATAAAAACTAATAAATTAAAAAGAAAACATTATTATGAATAAACAAAAAAACTTAATAAATTAAAAACAAAACATTATAAACAATAAACAAAGAAGGTTACCACTGGCAGATGACGATGAACAGTGAGTGATGATGGTTCTGGAAGATGTACGGCTTGATATGCCAAAGTTAAGAGAAATTGAGGGGCGAAAATGAGTAATAATATTATTTGGAAAGTTGTGAAGTTTGGTGTTATTGAAAAGAAGAAGGCGAGCTGTTGAAGAAGAAGAAGAGTCGGTGAAGATGTTGGTTGCCACTGTATTGATTAACGCCATTTTATTATGTAATTTACAGATTTGTTGCAATAGCTTCAGACCTATAATTGCTCTGAAATTTGGAGTTAGGGTTTAAGGGCTTATTGAGTTAGAGTGAGGATTTAGGGTTTTGTAATAGTAGCGTTAAACAGAATATGTTGTGTTACTTGGCGTAAACCATCCGTATGTATTTATCCTTTTTTTTTTGTCATTAGATTTTTTATTTTTTACAGTAGTCCTTGTGATTTACCATTAGTTTCACCTTTAAGTATTAAGGTTTAAAAATTTCATGATAAGGTGTTAAGTTTAGTTTTTTTAACATAATAGGGTATTAGCATTAACGGGGGTTAATATTTAACTGAGTTTATCCACAAGTAACAAATGGTAAACCACAAGACCAAAGGTGAAACTTAAGTGGGGCCCACCACCAATCTCAAAGGTGAAATTAATGGTAAACCATAAGGACTAATTGTGTAGTTCTATCTAATATTTAAAAACTTTAGGAGCCACCACCCACTTCCTTCCTCACCTTCACCCACCACCATCTTTACCTTTCACTACCACAATCAACCACCATCTCTTTTACCTTCTCCTTCACCACCTTTCATCCAAATACATATTATTCTTTGCTTGTTTGCAACGGAAAAAACATAACAAAAGTTCATTATCAGATTAGTGTGTGTTTGGAGATACCATTCTTTAAATTAAATCCTAACCCATCATTCTTTTTTATCTCTTTGATCACCCAATTCCCCTGTTTCCTCTCTGTCTTCTGTAATCCACCATTTTTGTTATCCTCTGTTTTGTTCATTTCTTCATTTCGTGACATTCGTTTTTTGTCTAAACATCGTTTGATCTTGTTTTTTCTACAGATTCGATTTGGGTTATGCTTACTCATTCGATTGATTAAATCTTTTTAAACTTTTATCTCTGTACATGATTAAACTAACCATGTGACTGAATCTTTTTGAGCTTTTGTTCATATCTGTGATTAAATTAAACATTTTTTCCTTGTGCTCTTTTCTACTCTGTTTTTCTATGTTTTTAAACTTTAACTTTTATTTAAAGATTTGATATTGGTATTGTTAATTTAACAAACTGATTAACAATATACACTAATTTTGTGTTTAATTACATTAATGAGAAGGTGACAGGTTGGTTATGGTGAAAAGTGGAGGAGATGGTGGTTGATTGTGGTTAGGGCTGTTCAAAACGCTCGGCGCTCGCCGATCGCTCGCCGCTCGTTCGGAATTTGCTCGCTCGATTTTCCGCTCGGTTGTAAACGAGCCGATCGGCTCGGTTCGGTTTGTAAACGAGCCAAGCACAAGCAAAGGTCCGCTCGGCTGGGTTCGGCTCGATATAATTTTTATTAATTTATTATATATATAATTATATATATACACATTAATTACATTTATATTTATAGTTTTATACATGCCACTCTATCGGGTTTGACTCAATATATGCATATATACAATTATATTTATAGTTATTGGCCCAGTCAACCCAATGATAACTTAACACTAAGGGGCTGTTTGGTCAGTGCTGAACCAGTAAGTGCTGGACCAGTAAGAGGCCTGAATGGTTAAGAGGCTCTGAACCAGTAAGTGCTGAACCCGTAAACTGATGTTTGGTTAAACATCTGAATAAAATGTAAAATGACTATTTTACCCCACCCCACCCCACCTCACCTACTTATATTTTTTCTTCCTGACTATTTTATCTACCCCACTTGTCTCCTTCCCCAAAGTCTCAACCATCCACCATTCTTTTTTCTCGTCAACATCACGCTCCTTTTTCTTTTTTTTTTTCCTTTTCACAAAACCCAGACACACTATACCCTTTTATCATCATCATCACCATCAATTTATCATTTTCTTCAAGGGGGAGCAGAGGAGGTGGCGACAGGAAGGAGAGGAGGTGGCGACAAGAAGGAGAGGAGGTGGCTGCAGGGAGGAGTGAAGGTGAAGGTGAAGGGGCTGTTCAGAGGTGAGGGCTTGGGAGTCTTTTTTTCATTCAGCAATGTTCTATAGCTGAATGATACAGACTGAATGGTAACGATTCAGAGGTTGGGTTTTTTCGCAACCAAACATCACCAACCTCTGACCGAATCAGAGGTTGCCTCTGAATGAATCATTCAGAGGTGAACCAAACAGGGCCTAAGTTTAATTGTAAAACCCTAAGTCGTGAAAAAACATGTTTGACTTCATATTCCCATTAGTTGTCCACCATCAATCAACTCTAGCTATCAACCTACGCCACAACGCGACAATTGTTATCTGTAGTATGCTCATCACCTCACTAGCCTCAACTAGAGCCTCATTCTCGAACAGTCGAACCTCGGTCATCACTAGGCAGCGAGAATATTAAAGAAAACATCTCAAATCTATGGTTGTCCGAAAACACTCGCCGCTCGTCGCTCGCTCAAAAAAATGTGCGCTCGAACAATGCTCGCTCGGTTTCCGGATCGATTGTAAATGAGCCGATCGGCTCGGTTCGGTTTGTAAATGAGCCAAGCATGAGCAAAGGTCTGCTCGGTTCGACTCAGCTCGTGAACAGCCCTAATTGTGGTATTGAAAGGTGAAGATTGTGGTGGGTGAAGGTGAGAAGGAGGTGGGTGGTGGGTCCCACTAAAGTTTTTAAATATTAGAGAGAACTACATAATTAGTCCTTGTGGTTTACCATTAGTTTCACATTAGTGGGCCCCACTTAAGTTTCACCTTTGGTCCTTATAGTTTATCATTTGTCACGTGAGGGTAAACTCAGTTAAATATTAACCCCCGTAAGTGCTAATACCCTATTATGTTACAAAAACTAAACTTAACACCTTAACATGAAACTTTTAAACTTTAATACTCAAAGGTGAAACTAATGGTAAACCACAAGGACTAATTGTGTAGTTCTCTCTTTTGATAAATTAAAATTTGAGGTAAAATTCATTAGTTTCTTCACTAGTGTCATAATTTGCCTTATAAACAAACAAGAGTAAGAGTTGTGATGCATGCACTAGTTTTTACTTGTCGTGTTTCCTTAAGTTGTCAAATCATTAATATTATACAGTCATTGACTTGATGTTTATAGAAGGCTATGGTAAAAGTTCAAAAGGGTGAGTTTAGCTGACCATGATAATAGTAAAGTAGTTAGACACAAGTGATATAACTTAATTGGTAACTAAACAAAGTTGGGCAATTTTTTGGACGGTGGGGAAACTTTAAGAATAACGAAATGGCAACTTCTAGCAATACACACCAAAACATCAGATTTGTCCGGGATGCTGTCAAAATTAAAATCACACGAATGAGACTATTCAAGAGATAGGAGTTTTGATCTAGTCTTCACCCACAAGAAACTTGTTAGGTCTTAATTTTCCTCAACTAATCTAGAAACGCATACTCTTTTGTTAGAGAGCTCGTCATTTCTTGCTCTCTAAATACACCAACCTGCTATGACAATAACCACATATATCATTCTACTCGTATCGTATGATTAAGTAGTATTCCATTAGGTCTTGGACCGAGAAAGCAAATATGGGAGGCGTTCAGCATGATCAAGTGGTGTTCTACACCACTTACTGATGTACTGCTAACTACGGGCGCACGATAACACAAAGTGAGGAGGCGTTCAGCTGTTTCGAGTGATTCATTAAAAAATATTGTAAACATATAAGTCAGGGTGATTGAAGATATACTATGTTAAAAGCAAAGATAAATCATTTTGTGTTCATAAAATGTCAACTAACTTGGCTTATTGGTGCTTTTTGAAAATTAGATTCTTTTATCTAGATAATTTTTTAAAGAAAATTGTTAACTGTGATTGATTGAACCGATTAAATAACAAAGGTGCTATTTTCTATAATGATTAAACTATCATTAGAGATCAAATCGATTTCATCGTATTTAAGATGGGAGCTGTTCTTGTTTAGAGTATTGGGAAGAAGTGATACATTTTACAGATTTACAGGAATAACAAATAACTGAGTCCTAAAACCAGACTAATATAAAAACTTGTTCAGCCTCAAGCCTGGACTGTAAACTGAATAGAAACAAGGAGTTGTAATTCAAAAAAGCATAAATATTAATCAAGTCATTTGAAG
Source organism: Ambrosia x helenae (assembly GCA_030844895.1). NCBI lineage: Eukaryota > Viridiplantae > Streptophyta > Magnoliopsida > Asterales > Asteraceae > Ambrosia > Ambrosia x helenae. The sequence continues at coordinate 28,914 of JAUTDX010002899.1, forward strand.
TTTAAAATTATATTAAAGTTTAATGATTTCAACTGGTTTTACTGAAGCAAGTGTTACTTCTCTTTCAGCTATCTGTTTCTGTACAATATGTACTGGAGGGGCAATGGATTGTTATCCACTCCATGAAAAAAAAATCCTTTTTATTCTTCTACTTCTCTTTTTTGTTTGGATTTTTAGTTCATATTGCAAGTGCTCCGTCACTTATCTGGTTATCATCAGAAGAAGAATCTGAAGGCGATTTAGGTTTAGACATGATCCTAGAGAAACCGTAACCAAGAGAACTTCCACTTGTTTCCGACAGCTGCGTAACACATCATAGAAGAAAGTGGCTTAAAAGAGAATGTATCAAACGGGTCAAAATGTATATTTACTGCATAAACCTCCTAAAATTTTACTTTAAGAAAGAGATTATTATTGGACCCACTAATTAATTTATGAAAAAGTTGATAATTTTGGACAACAAGTGTTTTGTGTTATCCCGTTACCCGACCCGTAACCTGTCTGGCCCACTCATTTTGTGAAACAAGATTCAAAAGGCAACACAGTAAGATTGGATACCTCTGTAAGCTCCGACAGATGGCGAGATCTGAACTCATTGATGGTGGCTGCTATCTCTGACATTGGCAATTTAGCCTATAAAACAAAATAAGTTATGAACATTAAAAACTTAACATGTAGAAACCATTAAAGAGATTAATCATACTTTCAAATAATAAAGTATATAGCAAAAACGAAGAGAAACAAGATTTATAATACAGATCTACTGTTAAATGCAACTAATTTTGAATTCAAGAGATACCATCTGATCATATTTGATCAATCAGCTAATCACTTACTTGTGCAAGAACAGCAGATGCTAACTGTAGGCTTGGTTCTAAGGTCTCAGGCACAACCTGCAACAATTTTTTTTTTTCTAGAAGTCAAAAGGCATGTTATACGGTGTGTGAAATATTTCACACAGAGAAGACCAGACAAAAGTGATTGGAGACCTTGATCCTTGTTTTTTCAATATTTTCTTTTTTACTTTTCAATAAAGGTAAGATGGTAACAGTAGAGATACCGCTGTAGCCCCGGCCTTTTCCAAATTGAGGCCATGATCAACATCATGAGCACGCACAAACGTCTTGACGTTAGGGAAATACTTGCTGAGAGCCCAAACGGTTCTATAATTTGCACCAGGTGAATCTAACGTTATAGCAGCAGCACAAGCTCTATGAGCACCAACTTTATGCAACACCTATAAGTTCAGGGGACCAGAAAACTGGTTCAGAATTTGAGTTTTCACGTTGCACTTTTACTTAAAATTACATATAGCTTCACCTCTCGACTACCAGCATCACCAAAATACACAGGTAGGTCAAGTGCACGTCCCACTGATACTCGCTCACTTACATTATGAGAATATTTAGATGTCAGTATGTCTGTTATATACTTAACTCATGCAAGAAATAAATGACTTCATACCTCCTCACATCAAGAGCAACAAATGGAATCAGTCTTTCAGAAAGAAGTTGGGCGATGATCTGAAAGACCAAAAAAGTCGACAAAAATTTAAAAAAAGAACATTAAATTTACATACCAAAGAAGAAAAAATGAACAAAAGTCATGTTCAATTTTGTTTTTATAACGAATGTAATTGACAATGGTGCTGAACCTGGCCAACACGTCCGAACCCACATATAATGATATGATCTTGTAAATCATCGGTCTGAAAAAAGTTAAATGAGATATGAGAATTGGGGCACAGAATAGATGACAAACCGTCCAATATCAACCACTAATTTAATGTATGGAACTCACCTCACTCTCATCAGGTAATAAACTACGGACATCATGCTGGTCAAAATTAGATGCAATAAACTGGCCACCAGCAGCTAACCATGGTGTAAGGGCCATTGAAATTCCAACCACAAGAAACAACAAAGATGATAACTGAGGAGTCATTATACCCTGAAAAACATACAAATTTGAAGTACCTTGTGAGTGACATCTATTATTTTCTACACCTTAGAAAATGGTAACATAAAAATGAATTAAAATTCAGTCTCCAACAGCAATTAACATCTTAGTCAGCTGAGGCTCACCTGATTGACAGCTTCACCAAATGCAACAAATGCAAATTCTCCACCAGGTGCAAGTAAAAGACCAGTTCTAATTGCAGATATTAATGAAACACCAAAAAGTCTACCAACCGCAGCTACCATTATGGTCTTCCCAACAATTAGAAGCCCTAATGACCCCATAATAACAGGAAAGTTTGAGACAAGAAGTTTTGGATCAATAGACATTCCAACCTGAGAAATAAAATGTTGTCATTAACTGAAAATTTCGCTGCAAATGTCCCTGTAGAAAAAAGATATTATGAAGTTATATTAATATTAATATGGAAACAAAGAGTATCAGGAATACCGTCATGAAGAAGAGGCCTAATAGAAGGCCACGATATGGAGCAATATCTGATTCGACTTGTAAAGAGAATTCAGTTTCTGCAAGTAGCAAACCAGCAAGAAAAGCTCCAAGTGCCATTGAAAGGCCAGCCTGATCCATATATAATGAGAATCATGATATTAATGCTGTGGAGATTACAAATGCAATGACCAAGGATGCAAGTTTACTTACACGGGCAGTAAGTAGACTAGTACCCAGAATAACCAAAAGCGTATTTGCAGAAAATATTTCTGCGTTTTGCATTTCTGCTATTTGCTTGTAAATTGGGCGAAGCAGCTGCATACAGCACAAGAGAGAAACTTATATGCTTTATAAATCTGTGTAACGGTAGCATCACAGTGAGTTGAGTATATAAAAGAAAAAGATTAAGAATGTATAGGGGAGTGGGTTAAACCATCAAAAGGGTAAATCACCACACTCATCAATAGGGCAGAGCAAGTTATTACTATTTAGCTTCTTATAGGGTCACAACACATATTTAAACCAGAAGATGGCTGGATGGGTAACAAAGACAACATGAGTTCAGGTGGACATATTTGCAATACAAGTCCAATTGTCCAAACTGTCCGAGCCAGACTGGGTTGAATGCAAACACTATTTGTTGGTCTTTTATAAACTAACAATGTGTTACTTATGATTAAATAGAACGGTTTAGAAGTTGCATGCAACAGGAAAAAAAGACTTTAGGAGACTCTCAACCAGTTCAACCCATTTGACCCATTTCCATTTTTTTAAGTCGACCCACTAGAGATAAAACACAACAAAATCAACCCATGAATACATAAATGGGTCAAAAGTGCCATTTCTACTTAAACGCCAAGTTGGTTAGGCCACACCGGGTGCTTCAGAAAGTTGGTCACTAGTTCAGAACTTACCAACCGTCCTCCAGCAATAATGGCACTGATAGCAACAATTGCCTTTACAGCAGCCAATCCAAGAGCTTCAGCAATCGCATAGAAGCCAATCTAAAAGGTAAAAAGAAAAGTTTATTTTAAAAGACTATGAAATGAAGTTACCAACTCAATAAGAACAGAGAGACCCATTAATAATGTCAAAAGAATAAAACAAAATAGGAGGTCAAAAAAGTATACGATCTTTCATTCGTTGTACGATATGTATGTATTAATGTATATATAAACTTACTCCTCCTTTAGATGAATTTGGTGAAATAAGAGGTATGAGAATCAACAAAACAACAACGGCTAAATCCTGGCACAAAAAAAGGCCATATTAGATGCAATGTTTTTCAGGAACGTATTGAATTTAAAAAAAAAACGCTATCACACCCAAGAACTTATATTCCTATCATCTGACTGGACATGGATACCTGGAAAAGTAAAACAGAAAATGTGGCTCGTCCATGTCGTGATGTGCTTTCCCCTCTCTCCTGCAATACCTGTAACAGAATTTCATCTTGTAAAACTATATGATAAGAAGAGAATATAAAAATATAACCGCAGTACTAATTTTTGCTTTTGATGATTACCTGCAGGACCACTGCTGTAGAAGATAATGCCAAACCATTACCAATGACAATTGCAGCAGGTCCTAGCTGTCCACATACAAAATGGACAACTAATCCTACCACAACAGCTGTCACCAACACCTGTGTCATCAACACAGGTTTAAAGTACAACAATAACGCATACTGCAAACTTCTTAGTATGCAACAACCAAAGATTTTGTAATTACCTGAGCAGAACCCAATCCAAAAACATATTTCTTCATGGAACTCAGCCTTTCAACAGAAAGCTGTAAACAATATACAGTTTTAATATTCAGCTCTCTTCTGATGTGAATGTAACAATGTCATACACAATCAACATCTCAAAGCAAACTTTCTATTCAAACCTCAAGGCCAATATTAAACATAAGGAAAACAACTCCAAATTCGGCTATTGCTTTTGTCTCATGAACATTACGTATAATTGAGAGACCATAAGGCCCAATCAAGATGCCAGCAGTCAAATACCCGAGAACGGGACTTCCTGAAAAGGATGACCCCCATTAGTGACCAGACAATATAATTCAATATTAATTTGATATTAAAGTACCTCCAGGAAGTTTCTGGAATATAGGCACAAATATTACACTGCCAAGCAATAGCCACAACATATCAAAAAGAGAAGCCTCTTCCTCATTAATCTGAAGATATTAAACACATAATAAAACAGAACATTAAATATTATGTAGGCAAATTACAATGTTTTTTTATCAAGGAACATCAAACCTCTTGGTGCGGAAGCATTTCAAATATTTCTTTAACTTTTTCAGGTAACTTTTTAATCTGTCTAACCATTGGCTGAGCATTTGATGAAACTTCATCGAGATTGGTAGTTATAATGTTTGGCTGCTGAAATATTTTACCAATCCGTTCTCGTTTAGCATAGAAAGCAAAACTGTCCATATACCACCAATATTTAACAAATCAGTAGCCAATCGTGTTTGAAAAGCATGCTCCTTATATCAGTTCTTTCTTAATATCAAATAACCCGAGAAATAAATTTATACCTTGCGCCAATAAGCAAAGACCAAACTAACAGTTTAGGTAAATGCTTTCTTGCAGATTCACCAAGCTCCTTAAATACTGCAGCTGGTGTAAATTCAGTACCATCTCCTTCCATTGAGAAAAAAGATGCAGAAAAGAAACGAGATGATTTCATCAGTAATGATTTTGGTGAAGCTAATGGTGAGCTGTCCTTGGTGAAATCTTTTTGTGTTTCTTGTTTTTTTGGTTGAACCACATTTTTTGTCTTTTCTATATCACTTTTAGTGTCTTTGGATGTTTGTGCATTCCCTTTGTCATTATCATCAGAAAATCTAGAATCGTCTGACATATAACCAAGAAAAGTTGACCCGTTATCTTGTATGGGCCCACTCAAAGGATCTTCAATTGTTGCATCACTGTCTTTGTCGGCAATAACTTTAATTGAATCCCCTTCAAGTGCATTTTCGTCACCGAGTGTTTCCCCATCTAAAACTGTACTTTCAGAAGTATCCACAACGGAAGTGGCAAGAACTTTTTCAGCTTTTTGTAGTGCAATTTCAGCATCATTGACACGTTTCAAAGCCTCGAGTTCAAAAGCAACAGCTTCTTCTGCTAAAAGCATTATGTTAGCCACATCTTCTTCAGCTTTTAATGCATCCGTTTGTGCTTTCTCTGCAAGATCATTCAGCATAACAACTTCTTTTTGCAACTCATCTTTTCTGTTTTGTAACCGGGTTAACGCTTTTTCACAATCTTCCAATTTCGCCCGACACTCCTTCATATCCTTCTGAGAAGCCAACAAAGTTTCTTCCTCCTTCAACAAATTTGAACTTTCATTTTCACTTCCATTTTTCTCTTTTCCATCTTCCAATGATTCAAGGGCCACTTGATGCCTAGCTTCAGCTAAAGAAAGGGCCATTTTGGCTCTCTTAATAGATTCTTTTATGGGGCCCTCTTCTTTCAAGATCTCTTCAATAGCAAGTAAAGCCAAATTGACATCATCCCATGCATTTAGAGCTTTGTCTTTTAGTGCTATTGCTGCTTCTGATATTCTTTGAGCTTTATCCTCAAACATGGTACTATTAAGTTGTGCTATCTCCAATTCTTTAAGTGCCTTTTGTAATAGCGCCTTTAACTCATCTAAAGTGAGTGCCACCGCTTCTGCTTCTTCTCCCTTGTCTTTTGAATCATTTTTAGTTTCTTCGTTTGAACTCTCCACATTTTTAGTATCAATGGGTTCTACATCCCTTCCATTACCGTTTATAAAAGGGATTGAATCATTTCCCTGACAAGCTGTTTTAAAAGTCCCCCTTGATACCTTAATTATGCAAACTGAATTGAAACCTTCATGAATTTTAGCAGAATTAAAACCATGATTACTAGAAGTAATCAGTTTCTTTCGGGAGCAAATGTTTGACACGGATGTTGGATTACTTAGAAAACTATAGCCAAAACTTGACTGCAAATTCAACTGCTCAAATGTTCCACAACTAATACTTTGATACCCACGAATCCGAAAACTAGATGATATATTCATATCTTTCCTTGTTTCCGCAGTTTCTAGCCACTAAATGATTGTGAAAGAAATTCTCATTAGGCTGCAAGATCAAACTCCTGCAACACAAGTACACAACAGAACTCAACTATCCAAAACTTCCGATAAAACTGAATGACGTTAATCACATCAACTTAAATCTCCATGACACTGCAGCTTTAGGGCTTTATAATAACATGTATAGCTTTCAATCACGTGTGTCCCTTTGTGTATATAATAACATGTATAGCTTTTAATAATTTAAAGTTCATTTCATAAATTTAGAGTCTAGTACTTGTAGATATGTCCTCAATTAAATTACGATTACTCTACGCAACCGAGCTCTGAAACGTATGCCAAGCATACATCTTGCATACCACTTCACGTTAGATATCTCTAAATCTGCATGTATTGTGCAGGGTACTAAATTAACTTTCTAGTACTTGTTTTTAATTAATTGGCTTCATTGTTCATAAAAATTATACACTAAAAACATTATAATAGTTGATAACTCAAACTTCACTATATGCATACACATCCTATAAATAAAATGTCAACCACCTAAATTTCAGTTCTTATAATTGAACTTATATATTTACAGTATATAGCCTCAACATGTATGTGTTCTGTACGCAAATAGTTATTACAACCTATGCAATCCAAAATTCATACCTTTAAAAATGAATTATATGATCCTACATGTGTTGGTATTTCAAGGATAGGGGGGATAAGCCCTAGAACATCTTGTATAATCCACTCATCTGAAGTCTATTTCTCAAGATTAGACACTTCAACATCTTCTAAATCTAGCCTCAATGTTAATTAACTTTAACATGAGAACTGAATTTCCAAATACTAAATGAGTATCCATTATACATGCCGATTCAAAATAGAAGGAATAAAAAAAAAGTGTTGATATGCGCAGGGTTATAAAATCACATTCAAGAATCTACAAACAATTTTCTGATCAGTGGACTTAAATGTTCATCAACATGTTCGCTCTAAACATTACAACAAACCTGTTACACGCACTTAACTACATCTAGAGGTGTCCTATTAACATACTTACAATCATCCAAAAGATCAATTAATGAGAATCCTAGTTATGGTCTAGTGAGATAGATTAGCTATATATACCACATTAATCGGTAGGGATGTGTATGAAGTTTTGAGTTTAGCTTTTCATCAATAAAACGTGTTAAGTGTTAGCCATAATATTACGTTCGTTTGAGCATCGATTGGGACTTAAATGCATTGTCAAAACAAACTTCAGCAATCTGAAATTCAAATCCTGATTAGTCAACTTAAGTTTTGGCCAACGTTTACCTAGAAACATTAAGATAATCAATTGCTCAAAATGTAGACTAGAAACGTTACAGCGAATAATTACTCAAACAGATTAATACATGTATTGGATAAATATAAAAGATAAATAAATGTATGAGAGTTTAGATGAAGTGATGAAGATTGAAACTTACCTGAGTGATGGTGATAGACAGTGAGCATGATAATCTGGAGGTTGAGGAAGAATCAATGGCGGATTATTATTATTATTATTATTACAGAATAAAAGATAGGTTAGAGAAATGGACGAAAGAGAGTGTTTTGTTGCTTAACGCCTTACTCTTCTGATATTTTATTTTATAAAACCGAAAATCTGTTGATGAACAAAACAAAACAAAACTGAAACTGAAATTTTTGGGTGGTGGGAAAGGGAGGAAAACAAAGTGTATGTACTAAATTGCCCTTTCGAATAGACAGACAAACTGTTGTATATCGAGGCTTATTTAGGAAAAGTAACGTAAGGAAAAATTTGCTTCCCCTCAACCCATCCTTGACTTTCTTGGTCAACTCTAGCAAGAAATTTAAGGGGAGAAGATAATTACCAAAAACAAGAAGTTTTTCCCCACTGGATTCACAAAGGTGCGGTAGATTGAAAAAAACTTGGGTGCTGTTTGTTTTTGAAGAGGTAAAAAGTCTGCAGTCTGCGGACCACATCTGCAGGAGAAGAGGTGGACCAAAGGTCTGCAGTCTGCAAGAGAAAGACTGTTTGTTTGTTAACTTTTACAGCGCAACCTAAAATCATAACCCACCATAACCACCGTGAACCAACACAACCTACCATAACCACAACCCACCATAACCAACCACGACCCACCAAGTTTTAACACCTAAATAATACTCTTAAACACTTTGTTTACTAAAATTTTTTACTTGAAAAAAATGATAATACTGGTTGCAATAGTAATAGTACTGTGGTTTCTCTTAGCCAGCTATGAGAAGGTATTTAATTTATAAATAATATTTCAGTGTAACATCTTTGTTTATTAAAACTTAATTTTTCGAGGAATGTTATTAAATGGGTTTCTCTTCCCCCCCTCCATGATGTTTCTCTTCCCCCTCCATGACACGGTTCAACATTTTTGGTGGGTCCAAGCAGCATTCATGATCAACTAGTTTCCTATCAAGTGCAACTTCTTTCGTGAAAAGACAAAAACCGCCTAACACAAGTTTTATGGTATTTCAACCTCAGAAGGGAGAGGAAGAGGGAGGAGAAGGCGGCGGCGGAAGGTGGGGGGATGGGGAGGAGAAGGTGGTGGAGGAAGGGGGAAGTGAGGAGAAGGTGGCGGCGGCGGAAGGGGGAGGGAGGGAGGGAGGAAGGAGGAGGAAAAGGATGTATGAGGAAGAAGAAAGGAGAAGAGGTGAGAAGTTGTTGGAATACTTTGGTGTATGTCTGCACCAAGAAGAGGTCAGGAAGACCTTTTTTGGTGAAAGGTCTTCAGAAAAAACAAACAATCTGCAACTCCAACGTCTGCCCGCGTCTGCACGGCGCAGACAAAAGTGATCAGAAGTACTTCTGGGAAAAAAACAAACACCACCTTAGATTTCACACCTTCTATCTCATCCAAGTTCTCCACAAGTGCGTTAATTTTGGGTTTATTGTCATCATTTTTGTCATTTGTTGCAGATTTTACAAGAGACTTGAGTTCTAGGTGCATATAAAGGACACTACCATCAGCACTAACTTTGAACTTTTTCCCCATTTTTTCAACTCTCGAACTTCCCTTTTTTGCCTCGGGCTAAGATTTAAAAAGACAGAAAAATCCACAAGGCCCGGAAGCTCCTCCAAGAAATCCCCTGTGTAGTAGTGAAGAAAATTTTGTCATCTCCCCTAGATCTTCAATAACCGTAACCTTTCTTTTAAAATTCTCACCCTTTAGTAATGTATGTTCAGCCACCTCGCAAAAGCACTTGTCACTATTCTTGTAAAGCTTGCTTCGGGTTTCTATTGATACTCTACTCAATATACGTCTTTTTAATGTTTTAGAATCATCTATTTTCAAAAACCTCGGTCGACACAAGGTCCAAGATATTGAAGACCTCACTCACATGGTTTTGGTAGAGTGTTCCAGAAAGAACCACTTTTTTTTGAAGTTTCCACCTTTACAACAGACGTAAAAACATCAGTGTCCTTGTTTCTTGGAGTGTGGCCCTCATCTAATATCACAAGCGATGGGAATGTCAACAGTATTTCCTGACAGGTGGCAGAAACTGAGCTTCTGTCATTGTCACACACTATTGTGGAGAACTGTTTGTAGCCAAGAAACAGTATGGACCTCGTGTTGGCCCATTGTTTGAGCACTTCAAGTTGTTGAGTTCGGTTATTGGCTTTTTGGGAATAACAGTCAAAGAGGGGTATGTCTTCAACTTGCCACCTTTTGAACTCTTTCTTCCAAGTGGCTAGAATACCTCTTGGTAGAACCACAAGTGGTCTTGCATTTGGATATTTTGCCATAAAACTTTGGATAAAACTAATGAGCATGAACGTTTTCCTGGATCCTGGAGCATGGGTAAGGATGCAACCACCTGGATTGTCAGAAACCAAGTTATTGAGGAGGAAATTAAAGCCTTCAATTTGATGGGGCTTCATTTGCTTTTTGTGCCTAGGATGAGCAGATACTTTTTCCAAAGAGAAATCTTTTCCTGGAGTTTTCACTCCATCAAGAACAACACCAGATGCCTCTCCTGATTTATCAGATCGGCCTTCATTATAATAAGTCGTCGTACTCTTTGAGCTCTGAATTCGAACGAAATACAACATTATAATCTCATACGCAATATGTGAACATAGGTATGTGCATCATATATTTAGGAATGGATTCACGGAAAATTGTCCAACAAATCAAATATATTTTATAGATAGATAAATAAATATAGATAGATAACATATGCCGGACCATAGTAAATGTCTAAATGAAGCAACATGATGTACCTTGGGGCGCAGAAACTCAATAATGGTATCAATACTCCGTTCAACTACCCCACAGACACGGCACACGTCCGATATCATCTTTCAATATATATGAATGGTCATAATCTTCATCCACCTTTGCATGTTCGGTGATTGAATGGTCCATATCATCATGACAGAGATAAATAAAATTACACCTCTTGAACTTGGAGCAAAAGTAACTTTGAGTCTTTGACCATGGTCAATGAAAACTTTCTAGTGCCACAAATTTACACGAAAATCAAACTAAGTACAAAATCAGTTTTGATGCAAAGCAAATCAACCATTAAGGAACTTCAAAGGGTCTTGCTACAATTTTTTTTTTTATAAAAGCTAAAAGGCTTAGCACGTTTCACATCCCAAGGGACTATGTGAATTGTGCAGTAACAATGTGCTGACATCTGAATGCCATGAGGTTGAGGAAGCGCGGACATAACTTCATAAAAACAGATCATACAGTTTGGGTAAACAAATGTTTGTGTTCATGTGCATTGTCATTGTCATTGTGCAGGTCAAAACGGGTCAGGCTGGACAGACCTGTCAACACACCTGTCCACTTTTTCTCGAATTTTGTAAATAACATGTGTAGTAAAATGTAGGTACAATAAGTATATTACTAAAGTCTAAAAAAATTAACAATAACGTTATTTTTGCAAGTAAAATGATTTGGTAAGCGTCTGAACTCTGAACACACGTTAGGTGATTATTAACTTGTTTAATGTGTTCAACTCATTTGACCAATTTATTTCAGATGGCCTTTTATACTTACATATTTGACTCATTACCATAAAAAATATACCCTATTGACAGGGTTTTATTATTTTTTTTAATTTTTTGGTAGTACATGCCACATCTAATACATGTATCAATGAAATAAACCTTTGTTCAAGCATTTTTCTCATTCTTTTGTTTGGGCATGATGTATCCTCATAAATTGTCTTTGAATTTAATAACTTGGCATGTGAGCATGCACATAAGTAAGTAATAACAAATAAAGAATACGTGTACCTTTGAGGACTCTAATCCAAAGTTCATTTCTTGCCTTATGTCAGCTAAGCCATCAATGTTGGCATCAGAATGTGGATCATTTCCTTCCATATCTGAATCAAATCACCACCGACATATTCACCTTTCTCATGCTTCCTTTCAACATCTACATACATCTCCATCGACATTCTTGTCTTCAATATTTGTTGACCCAACAACAATATTTCTAGCAAAACCAAGTAAAGAATCTGCATCAGTCCGCCTCTTTTTCAACCCCTCCTTAACAGGTTGTCATAACTCACTGCTGCTACCACAACGTTTTGCTAACCACAGTCTTGGTCTTCTTTTTAAAGCTCACAAACAGGTTTTGGATTGAAAATATGAGGTTCACAGTCATCATCTTCTTCATGTCCCTCATTGCTTTCCACGCGAGAGCTGTGTGAGGGATCATAATCATCCAAACATGCAGGATCATCATCCAATTCATCAACAACGCTCTGTTTGCTCACAATTTTACCTTGTTACGAGACGAATTGGGTGTATCCTCATCTGATCCAAATCTATCCGAATTCAATTTGGATCGGATTTGGATAAATCCGAATAATCCGAACGGATATCCGAATAATCCAAATTAATCTGAACAAATAATTTTTCGTTTTTTATTTTTCCTAATTTTTGTTCCTAACATTTTATTAATTTAAAGTTAGAAAACATACAAAAGCGGAAGTAGAAATTAGTCTTAAACACAAAATACAAAGTTCAAACTTCAAAACATAGTCTTCAAAATCTTCAAAATGTAGATTTAAACACAAAATCAAACTTCAAAACATAGTCTTGAACACAAAATCAAGCATCACAAAACGTGAAACCAACTAGTCCATATAAATGGGCGATGTTGAAGAATTAGGTCTAGTGTTGATATCATGGCTCATGGGTTGAATAATACGTATAGTCTGATAAGGATTATATAACTATATAATCATATAGAGAAATAAATAAAACAATAATAATCATGACTATAATATTTGTATTTATAATTATGGAGAATATAACTAAAACATAATAAGTTTTTTTTTGAACGTTGACTTTCATTAAAAATACACACGGGGGCGTCCTCGAAACAAGGACAAACACCCCTAACTTACAACATATACAAAGGGTTGTTACACCAATCCTCCCAAATCGTGTCTTTAAACTTGGACCTATTTTTAAACCATAAAAACGACATCGACTTGATAGTACCCACTACCCGC
>JAUTDX010002900.1:0-64699 GCA_030844895.1 Ambrosia x helenae
ATGTAGACACTTGATTTATAGGCTGGGTTTAAACACAAAAATTCGAACTTCTAAAATTGTCAAATATCAAGTGGAAGTCAATACAAACACGATTTAAACAAATTGGTATCATAGTTAATATCTCCGTTATGTGAAAGCAAATACATAACGGAGGTATAAAAGATTAAAAGGAAACTACAATGACTTATCCTCAAAATGAGTCTAAATAAAAACCAATATACAATGGAGAGAAGAATATATGCAATTTCTTATAAGATTGTATAACGATTCACACATATGACATAACCCATAGACGCAAATGCATACGCATGTATGCTAGCCCAAAAACATAAAAAAAAATGGCATTAGAACTCACCTTTGGGCCTGTTTGGTTTGTTGGATTCGATAGGAATTGAGTGGAATTGGAATTCGAATTCCATTCTTGGCATGTTTGGTTGAGTTAAAAAGGAATTGGAATTTTCATAAGCTTCCAACCAAATCTCTTATTTGTAGGAATTTAGAATCCTTCAAAGTATTAAAGGATTTCTCTGGATTCTTTATAACATCTATATTTATCTACTAGCTTTTATCCCGGAAGCGTCCCCGGTTGAAATATTTAAATATAACATATCAATTTTACATATGGAATAAACTGATGCGCTTTACAGTTACATACAGCAAAGCTGTAATCGATCATTCTAAAAAGAACTAACATGAAATAAGAAAAAAAAGTTATTTATTGAAATAGTATTATAATAACCATACATATATTTTAGTTACATCCTATAAAGTTTTTAGTTTATGATGGTGCACGTATATTGCAAATATCGAACGCATTTGTCTAAGGTTATGTGATGCGTTAAAAATTTCATGGGTATATGACCGGGTATATTAGTTCGGGTATGTGGTTTCGGGTAATGGGGTCGGGTATCACTTAATCCCAGACCCGACCCAAACCCACAATTATTTTTAAACTAATCCCAAACCCGACACAATACTTGTCGGGTTACAAAAAATAGTCGTTTTTTTCTCCGTTTTTTATATAGCAATATAGTACTCGTTGAAAGATAATAAAATGCTCGTTAGTTTGGTGTAATTTTTTTCTTTGAAAAATCTCGTATATAAAAAATATTAGCGTTTAAAAGTTATGGGAGGAAACATGAGAGAGACAATAACAAAGGTTTAATATTTAGATTTAGTAGATTAGGTTTTAATGTATTATTTGTTTTTTTTAATTGGTGTAATAGGTGCCACCTATGATCCTACATGGCATCTCTCAAATGAGAGAATGCCTAAATAAATGACATGTAGGATTTCTCTGTTTGCAATATAATATATATAATATATATATATATATATGATACTCGTTGGAAAGATAATAAAACGCTCGTTAATTTGGTGTAATTTTTTTCTTTAAAAAATCTCGTATATAAAAGATATTAAAGTTTAAAAACTATGGGATGAAACATGCGCGAAAAAAATCCAATTTTGTTTTTAATTGGTAAAGTAAATCTTTTATTTTAAATTCTGAGATATGCATATCTTTATAGGGTTTTAATTAATTTTATTATTAGATTTTAATAATAAAAACAAAATAAAAAATAAATTAAATACTCTCACCTCAACGTGCCACGTGGCACTTTCAAAGAGAGATTGAGGCCTTAATTGAATGTCACATCATCATAAGTCAATTCTTTTATTAATAGTTATAGATACTTTTATAGGAGAGTCATGATTGACATCAGAAAACTGATGTGTCAAGCGGAGAGACACGTCACAATGCATGTGTGATGCAAAAAGTGACGTCACTAATATGTTTAAAATCTAAAATTAAATAATTAAATAATACCACTTGCCTGAACATGGCTGCTAATAAATTAATTAATATTGCAACTTGCTTCAACAAGTTTTCTACGACTGTTGGTTTAAATTGAGCTCCAAATTCAAATTCAAATTTCAAATTTGAAACCCCATTACACAACTATATAAATGTATCATGTCCCTCTCTTTCTCTCAAATAATTTTTAAATCTCTCAAATAATTTTGAAATCGTAACAAATGCTTTTCTCACATTCACATTCACATCGAAGGATTCAAGATTTCAAGTATCAGGTTACCTAATTGTAATCGATCATATCAATAAGAATAAAATTTATCCGTTTTGGTTTTCAATAACCCTCAATCTTTTGTCTGCCCCATTAGCAACCAGAGTATTTACGTTGAAAAATGTGTCGACTTTGGAGATAAATTCGGTGTTATCTCGATATCTGTTTTTCCAATCTTGGAGACAATTGCATAAGGCTTTTTGTCTTTCTCCTGGCACTCTGCTTTATTCCAGAATTATTTCAGAGAATCCAGATATATTGGAGCATCAGCGGTGAGGATTGGTAGGTATTTAGATTTGCAGAGCACATCGATTATAGAGTGAAATTGATGGTTTTGTTGTGTTTTAACCAGATATGGTAGATAGTTATGGGGGGGGGGGGGGGGTTAATTGAAGATCCATATAAATGATTGAAACAAACCAATTGAATTCAAATTAGGAATCGAATAAGACAGGAAATTTAAAATTTTGCAGTCGAATGGATTTAGGTCGTAATTGATACTGAAGCGTTTTTCTGATTTTTTTGAATACAATAAGTTAGTGGAATATCTGGTTGGATGTAATAGGGGTTTTGTGTATGAAAAATTGTGGGTGACGTATACAAAAGTGATGCTGACGTGTCCAAAAGTTGTCTGTGAACATATGTTCATAAGTCAACAGCTGTTTTAAAGATCTGTTTCATATGGTCAAGTATGATGGGAATTTCTTAATGGATGACAGTTGTTTGAGAACAGTTGTTTACGAATTAACAGATGTTGTAAAACAGTATATAAATTATAATAAGGATACTTTAAAAACTTACAGAGTTTGTGTGACAACATCTGTTGATAAGCAACATACGTTGTAAAACAGAGTATGCAACTTAATGATTAAGATAATGGTTACAAAAATTTTGCAATTATAAAAAATCTTATTTTTTTATTTTTGTGTTCCTATTTTGTTTTACTCTATATAAAATGACGAAATCTTAACAGTTGTTTTTTTATTCTATTTAAGATGAGAGAATTTGAACTGTCTTTTTTCAACTTTATATTCCTTGAAACATTGTCAGTTTCTAACTTTCTATCTCACATGCATAATGATATGTTGTTCAAATTTGTTTTAAGCAGTCTTTTTAAAGATTCTTACAATGAAAGAAAAATCATTTACCAACAATTTTTTGTAAAGATATTGGAATTTGTGTTCTCGGAAGATTTTTACAACCAATGTTGGTACGTCTAGGTCTTGGTTATAGAGACAAGACTTATATATAGCAAACCATATGTTTCGATCTATATAAGGAATGGCAATGAGGGTTGTCAAACTTTCTTGTGATTATATTTAATGCAAGTGTGTTAAATGTTGAATTCCCTAGTTTGTTTGTTTTGTGTTTTGTTAGAAGACTTCTTTTATATTAACAAATGTATTCGAATATTGTTAATTTGTTACTTGATATTAATGCAGTGTTTTACAGGTATTTAGATTTGTTGTTTTAAAAGATTTCTATTCTCTATTTAGTTTTTAAGTCGAATATTTTAATGAAATTATGTTATTGCAATAATAAGTTTGAATGACATAAAAGTTGATTCACAGATTTGTTAATAAGTAAACACATGTGGTAAGCAGTATATAGAATAAAATAAACATAGTGTAAACTATGATAGACTTTGTATAAAAACATCTGTTGCAACAGTTGTTATAAAACAAAGTATACAACAAGTTAAAGATATATACAACAAGTTAAAGATATCTATGACTATGAGTACTATAGGATGGGTCAACGTTATTATTATTTATCTCAACCGAAGGTCGAATGTTAAAGTTAATATTTACTATTTTCTACTTACTTAAAACCAACATTTATAGGTAAAATAATATATTTTCAGTCAACAATTTTTTTTTAAACAACAATGGAATACCAATATGAATTATGATAAATAAAAACAATAATGTTAGTACATGATGTCCCTAGGCTAGTATATAAGTTGTTTGGACGCGTTTCAGGGTGTTTGGATGTGTTTATAAGCGTTTTGGGTATATTTGGAGCTGACAGGCGATTAGGCATATTGGGATGCGATTAGGATGTAATCGCATGCCTTTGCATGCGATTAGGGCTTCAAATGCTAGTTATCCTCATGCGATTAGGTCCAATCGCATGATATTACATGGTGGATAGCTTCGTAATCGCCTGTACCTGTCTATACGAGTACGAGAGGTATAAATAGGCCCAATCATTACCCTAATCATTAGTTTTTGCCACACACACTCTCCAAACATCCTCCCCAGCTGGTCTGAGAAAGTCTAATTTGATCATTGTAACACACGAGCTCTGTTTTAATGACAAATATTTAATCTTTTGACCCGTTTATGTGTGTTAATTACTCGCATATCATTGTTTCTAAGTTGCTTTTGTTATTAGAACATATTCAGAGGTTTCCGCACTCTGAATATAACCCTCGTGATTGTCGGTTGACCCGTCGTCGGACCTACAAGTGGTATCAGAGCCGAGGCTCTTATCACGAGCGTTTTGATAACAAAAACGAGTGAAAACAGGTAGGTTTTAGTGTGAAAGTTGAAATTTTTATCCAAAAACCTGTTTGAACTTTGAAACTTTGAGTTTTTCATAAAAAAACCCATATTTTCAAAATCTTAGTGTGTGTTTACGGATAAAACGTGTGTTTTTTATTAGCTTTTGTTCTAAAACTGTTTTGGAAACTTTTTCTAATCATTTGGGAATTAAACACATTGTTTTGGATAAGATTTTAAAGCGAAAATGTAGTTTTTGAGCAAAAGTGAGCTTGCAGATCAGATCAGGCGATTAGCAGACCCTAATCACATGAACTTATTGCATGAATAGGCTAATCCTCTACCATTACTAGCGACTGGACCAATCGCCTGTGATCATCACACGATTAGCTTGTAATCACCTGTTCTCTCTAGCGATTAGGAGCTAATCGCCTATACTTGCATGTGGCATAGCTCCTAATCACGTGTTGAATCCTAATCACCCCAAATTCGTAATCGCTCAACTTTTCACTAGCATGTACACCAATCACGTGTAAAAACTAGCGATTAGGATCCTAATCACGTATAAACTAGCAATTACAACTCCCAATCGCCTGTAATCTTCTGAAAGTGAAAATTTGACTAAGTATCGGACTTTTAACAAACTTAAACATATGGCGAACCCTTAGGGACATCTAAATCAACCAAGGCAACAATATAATCAACAAATGAACAATCAAACAAACGTACGCACGAACCCTTGGCAATTCTCAGCCGAGCGCAATGCGCAACGGATGCAGCAATCGCTAATGCAAGCGAATGTTGCCGGAACCAATCCGTGTGCATTAGCGGCTCAACAGCAGGCAATGAATACGAATCCGTGGGCACTCGCGGGTGCTGCGAATCAACAGACAAATCATCTGTCCTATGTTCTCTTATGTGACTTAGAGACTGGTAGTTCCAATAGGGCACCGAAACTGCAGTACATGTCCGACTACCACGGCTGGAAGGGCAGATTTCATACATATGTTGAGGGTATTGATGGTCTCGTATGGTCAGCTATTGAAAATGGGTACAGCAGGCCGATGGTTGAGAATTCGAATACTCCAATCTCGCCGGAAGATATATTTCCGAAGATCAGAGGAAGAAGTACAACTACGAAAAGAAGGCGATGGCAGCGTTGAAGCAAGCACTTCCCAAAGACATACTTCATCAATTCGCACAGTGCACTACTTCGCAGATGCTTTGGTTAGCGCTTGCTGAACGGAACGAAGGAAATCTGAAGACTCGAAAGGTCAAGATGGTTCAACTCAAGAAGGAGTTCGAGAAATTCAATGCTATTGGGAATGAATCGCTGAGAGACATGACTGCAAGATACTACCATTTGATGTCCGAGATGTATCAGTACAGGGTCGTATACACATCTGCATAACTTGTGGAAAGACTTGCAGAGGCGCTCCCTTCTCACTAGCATCAGTGGCTGGACATCCAGAAATCCAACAACGCATATCAGACACTCTCCATCAATGAGTCGTGCAGAGCTGGAGAACAAGGATATAGAACAGATCAAAAGGGCAAATAAGGCGCTCATTCCTCAGAATCCCAACATCTACTACGGGAACCCTCCTCACGACGCCAATGTGGGTGGATCCAAACCACAGACTGCTTTTGTGGTTAACCCAGATCCAGTCTATGCGTTTGACAACTATGGTCCCCCATCTGATGTTCCTCCACCAGTCTATCCTTTGGGACAAGGAAACCAGTATCCTTTGAATTGAAATACTAATCAGTTTGGTGTTAATCCTTTTTCTCATCTTGCAGCTGATCACGTGTCGAAGTGCTAATCAAAAACTAAATAAAAACTACTCCTTAGCTACAACTGACTGCAGTATAGGAAGTAGGGTTGTCGAACCTCAGGGAGTTTGTGGAAAGTGCTAAGTTACTAATTTCTAATTAAATTAAAATTAACTAAAGTAAATTTATGAAGTTGAATGTAAAAGTGCTGCAGTGCTGCAAAACGAGTGATAATAGAGTTTTAGAAAAGACAATAATATGGAAAACGGTCACTCCGGGTTTCTGACTCGGTAACTGTAAAGACAATCTGAATTAACCTAGCTAGGCAATCACATAGACATGATTCTGTTTAAGTTGTTCAACCCAATTCAACATCAAAACACAAATCACAAGGTTAAATTATTCCTAGTGCAAGAAAACCAAGAAACGATAATGAATTGTAATTGTGAAAATCAGTCAAACTGTTCAAATCAGTCAAACATACAACCAGATTCAAAAACACATAGACATGTTCATAAAACCTGATCCTAAAACATAGTTTAAAACAGATAAGTCCTTACAAAATAACTGAATCTTTCACCCGGAGAAACCGCAGGATGTTTAGCCGTGCATAATCATGATTTCGGCTTCAAAACTTGTTCTGGATTGCTCTGGCATCAACCGGAATGAATGGAACTGTAAAAAGTCTTCAAAATCTCCCCCTTTCTGCTCTGGAAGTCGAAGATATTGTCTCCACACGGCTGATTAGGTTTTTTCCAAGAAAAATGGGCTTTTTGTTGGTCTGGAAGGTATTAGAGACCCATGAATAACTTTTTCTGGAATTAGAGGGTCTCTAACAACCAAAACTGTCGCGGGGGTGTCTTCAGTAATTACCACAATTCATTAAGGGTAAAATCGTCATTTTCTTTTATTTTACTTCCTGGAGACCCGCGAATAACCTTTACTGAAATTAGAGGGTCTCTAATTTCAGTTCTTCCAGATTTGTTTCTTTTTCGATTTCCAATTTCATCGAATGCTCGTCTCCTCTCCAACTAAGCTCTTTTCTACTCATTCTAGCCCACGAACACCTGTTTAACACCAAGACATAAATAAGTATCTAAGACTCACTATAAACGAACGATAAACGATTAAAAACTATACAAAACTAATATATAAATGTGATGCATTTGGCAACACATCACACCCCCACACTTACCTTTTGCTTGTCCTCAAGCAAATCTGCTCAAAACATTACCACGAACAAGTAACAAATACCTCAACGCCCTCGCCATGCACTAGTTAGGGTCCAAAGTCATACCCCATTCATAGATCATCATTAGATGTGTTAATTCAACAGGCAACCATGATGCACAATTTTAAAAACAGAACTCACCCAACTAAGTCTAACATGCTTTCGGTTTTTATGCTCATGCAACACACCCCTCACAATTTTTCACTTCACTCGGTTTAATATCTGGACTAGCATGTAATGCGCTAGTATTATTCACTCAAAACCAAAAATGTAACTCTGTTATCATAGACTTGTATGACAATCACACCTTACTCGTAAACAATGCACATATCTAAAGGACTTACGGGTTTTGGGCTTCGGGTAAAGGTAGGAAATATTTGGCTAACAAGTGGCTAAAATATAATGGTGAAACAACTTGAATGACAATCCTTATTCACTAAGCACCATAATACAATAATCACACAATTTTGGGCATATTTGACCCATAACACATACTTGTATTTTTTTTTCTTTTTTTTCTTTCTCTTTTTTTTTTCTTTTTTTTTTCATATATATATTTTTTTTCTCTTTTTTTTTCACAACTTAAACATAACTCAATCACTTGAACAAAACACAAACATAATGGATGTCATCAATTTATTTCACAAAGGTAAACGGGTCAATTTGGGTGATAGGTTTAATCAAATGAAATGGTATAGGCTCAACATGGGTTACTAAGGGTGATTTTAGGTAAACGGGTCAAACATAACAAATAAGTAGGTATCAAAAGAAAAAGGGAAAACCTAAATTGCCTTTATCATCTATGTGCATATCTAGTCTACAACCTCGGCATGTATCAAATCACACAAGTTCTGCAACAAAGAAACATCTGGCCTACACTCAACAAATGAAAATATATATGTATCAATCTATCATTTAGTAGGCTCAAGATCTCACCAAAGTGTGGAAATGGGTTACCGATGTGTGCATGCATTTATTACCGACAGCTCGTTACACCTAATCGGGCAATTTCTAAACATTTTCTCTAAAATACCTGCTGAAAACGATTCATATGTCTGTTCTAAAGAATTGAACCATGATTAAGGACCCATACACCACAAGCAGAGACAGAATGAAAGCATTGAAACAGTCGCTTTCATGCCCGATCAGACCGCTTTTAGGACAATTTTTATTTTTTAAATTTTTAATTTTTTTTAATTTACTCAAAACTGACTCAAACTAACTAAAAAAACACACTCTAAAAGACGTATAGCACCCCCCCACACTTGAACGACACATTGTCCTCAATGTGCTAAAGGAATGGTAACACACAAACAAAAGTAAAATACGAAAAAGAAAAAAAAATAAAATAAAATAAAAATAAAAAAACAATAAAAAGAAACATAAAATCGGAACAGACTCCCCTGATAAATGCGACAATGTTGTCGAAAGTCGTGCTCCTCTGCCCTCCAAAATGTCCGTATAGCATTCCGTTCGCGGACAAAAGCGGCAATTATTCAATATTCTAACAGCAAAACACACATAGAACAGCAACATATCATATAATATAATATAAACCACCCAACCGGTCTCCTCGTACAATTTCCCTTGAGGTGTTAGTTTAGATACAGGCATATGATAATCAAAACAAGATAAAGGGAAAAGTACACAAAAGCAAAAAAAAAAAATAAATAAAATAAAATAAATAAATAAATAAATAAAGATAAAAATAAACCGGCTGATGTTGCTGGATGCTGTCACTGTCCTGTTTGCTCAGGCTGATCTGTCAGATCTCCTCCGGATGATGTACCTGTCTGGTCACCTGATGCTCTGAAACGCTCTGGTATCTTCAAACCCATGCCATGCATCATAAATCTCATCATATCCGTAAACATAACAACCTTTTCATCTAACCCATCAATCCTCGCCTCCAACCCATCAATCCTCTGAACTACATATTCTAATGTCACGGTCTCCGGTGGTGGTGGCGCACACAAGGGGGAACGGGACTAGGGCGCTCAATAG
Organism: Ambrosia x helenae; assembly: GCA_030844895.1. NCBI lineage: Eukaryota > Viridiplantae > Streptophyta > Magnoliopsida > Asterales > Asteraceae > Ambrosia > Ambrosia x helenae. The sequence continues at coordinate 9,597 of JAUTDX010002900.1, forward strand.
ATGGTCTAACCCGCTGTCGAGCGATAGGCACGCTCCTCTGTATAGTCTCAGCAGCAACTGTCCCCTCAGGTGGTGGTACCTGTGGCCCTGGCTTCACCGTTCCCATTCCGGCGGCTCATCATATGTCACTATCTGTGCAGTCCTCAAATCATCTACACTATAATAAATGGTCGACGGTCCCTCTGTCAACTGCTCTCTCGGATATCTCTCAAACACCCCCAAGCTCTGTGCAATCTGTGTCACATAAGGACCTAAACTTAAATAACCTTCAGCTCCACCTCTAGCACCTCTGGCAAATGATGATAATAAGATAGTCGCCAAATTGGCCTCTCGCCGACCAAAGATACAATACAAACAAAACGCATCCAACACAGTACCTTATCTCCTCCCTTGCGACCGACAAGAGTACATGCTATGATCCTATGAATATATCTAATAACTGGATCACGAATACTCGACTCAGCACCCTGGCCACTAAATGCCCCCTCGGCAATCGTCTCCCAAAACACACTCAGATCACTAGAAGATACCCCACCTGTCCTCTTCTTCTTATAACTTCCTCTCAGTAACCTAGCAAATCTAGGTGCTTGTACTTCCTCCTTAGTGTAAACACCCATAGCTACTGCAAATCTAGGCACACTCAACTCATAAAGTTGCCTCCCTGGTGAAAATGACACTGAGTGTTGCTCGTGAAACAGGTCGGCGTTATACTTAAAAGTGGAATAAAACTCTACTGTCAACTCTCTGTACTGTGGCCAATCGTCTAACAAAGTCATCCATTTAGGCCCCAATAACTCCTCCACTCTCTCATGTTCCCCTAAGATTCCAACCAATTCCATATTAATGCTCCTATGCTTCAACTCTGGAATCAATATATATTTTTGACAATTTTCTAACTCCTTAGAATTAACAGCAAACTGCAATAAAGTGTGCTCCTCTAAAATCCGGTCCTCAACAGGCTCTACCAGGTCCCCAGGCTGTGGCCTAACCTCAGGTAATGCATACCGAATACTCCTAGAAACCGCTGTAACTCGCGGTCCAGGCTCACCTCGTGGCCTCGGTTTTGGTCCTCTTTTTCGCTTGGCCCCTACGGTCGCACTAGACGATCCCTCACCTGACATCCTGATAAGACGACACAAGATATACGAAATGCAAAACTCAACAGAACCCACACAGTATGGTAAGGGTTCGGTGTTTGCAGGAATCAGGGTTGGTTATGGATAGGGTCGGGTCGGGTTAGTTGGGTTTAAAAGCATCGGGTTAGGGTTTGGTTGTTCGGAGATTGTGGGTCGTTGGGTGGTTCAGATGGTGGTTTATAAGGGTGCAGGTTCGGGTCGGGGCTGGGTGAGTTGGGTTGGTTTGGATAGTGGTAGAAGGTAGGGTAACGGTTGTGGTTTGTTGGGTGGATTGGGATTTGGTTCAGAGGGTGGTCTGGGTCGGGTTAGGTGGTGACAGAGGGTGGTGGTGAAGTTAAGGAGGAGACGGCGGTGACAGGCGGTGGAAGGCGGCGGTGGTGTTGTTGATGGTTGGCTGGTGGTCGGGTGGAATGGAGATGATAATGGAGGTGATGATGGAAGGTTGATGGTGATGTTAGGGTTACAATTGGGGAAAAGAAGATACAGACCTTTTTCTTTTTTATGCTTGAGTTATTAGAGCCCCATGAATTTCTTTGAGACTTATTAGAGGGGCGCGAATTCCTTTGTTTACAGAAAGTTTTGACGTTTTTATACTTAGAAAAAATTTTAGCTTCTCAATTCTAACACTCCCTAACCCCTTGAAACCAATTCCAATACCCCCATTAACATGTAAACTTACCTGGACTCCTGTTAGTGATGATTCCTCGTGTCGAAATAGATACGATTACCTGAAAAACTCAAACACACAAAAAACGCAAAACCGAAAACAACGAAAATAGACAAAAAAAACATTGTACAAACTCTACAATTACACATACCGAATGCGTTATCACTTAGCTTCATCATCCGGTTCACTCGTCAAAAAGCAAACCAGCTCTTCTGCTGTTCCGTGGATGTCAGAACGAATCCAGGTACGGTTTAAGTCGATGTCCATTCACTACTTGACGTAAATGATCATCAAAGTCTTCAATCTCAACATCACCGTATTCACCAACTCTCGTAATTAAGTACGGCCCCGTCCACTTGCTTTTCAACTTACCTGGGAATAATTTAAGACGGGAATTGTACAACCACACCTTATGGCCTACCTCGAACTTCTTCAAACGAAGCTTGGCATCGTGCACCTTCTTCATCTTATCTTTATATGCCGATGCGCACTCGTAAGCTTCATCTCGCAGTTCTTCAAGCTCACATAAGTTCAACTTCCTTTCTTTACCTGCAGCATCATAATCAGTGTTAACTTCTTTAACAGCCCATAATGCCCTATGTGCTACTTCCACAGGTAAATGGCAACCCTTCCCATAAACCAACCGGTAAGGTGTGGTGCCAATTGGTGTCTTAAAAGCTGTACGGTAAGCCCATAACGCATCGTTAAGTTTGGAGGACCAATCTTTACGATCTGTTCTTACCGTTTTTTGTAAGATTTCTTTGATTTGTCTATTTGACACCTCAACCTGACCACTTGTTTGTGGGTGGTATGGGGTTGCAATTCTATGATCCACGCCATACCGTTTGAGCAATTTTCCAAAGTTGAAATTTTTGAAATGTGATCCCCCATCACTAATGATCACACGGGGAAGTCCAAATCGTGAAAAAATGTTTGACCGAACAAAATTGCACACAACGGTATGGTCATTTGTCTTGGTGGCTATTGCTTCTACCCATTTAGACACATAGTCCACAGCCACCAAGATGTATAAATAACCACACGAATTTGGAAATGGTCCCATGAAGTCGATTCCCCTCACATCAAAGATATCAATTACGAGAATCGGCCTCATGGGCATCTCATTCCGTTTAGATATGCTGCCCATTTGTTGACACTTGATGCACTTTTTAGCAAACTCAAATGCATCCTTAAAAATCGTAGGCCAAAATAATCCAGACGATAAAACTTTGTGTCCTGTTTTCTGTCCACTGAAATGCCCTCCACAAGTAGATGAGTGCACCAATCCCAATACATATTGGACCTCGGATTCTGGAATACATCGTCGGATTATCTGGTCAGCTCCAATCTTGAACAAATCAGGTTCATCCCAAATATACTGTTTTGCTTGAGCCTTCAAGTGAGTTCTCTTTTTCTTTGACCAATGCTCTGGGATGATGCCTGTAGCCAAATAATTAACAATGTTAGCATACCAGGGGGAGGTAGATAATTCGAAAAGTTGCTCATCTGGAAAGGTCTCATTGATCTCAGTAGTGACTTCAGCATCCATATGGGGCAATCTGGACAGATGATCTGCCACCATACATTTTCACTACCCTTCTTGTCTCTGATTTCCAAGTCAGGTCCCCGGCAACGGCGCCATTTTGATCACGTGTCGAAGTGCTAATCAAAAACTAAATAAAAACTACTCCTTAGCTACAACTGACTGCAGTATAGGAAGTAGGGTTGTCGAACCTCAGGAGTTTGTGGAAAGTGCTAAGTTACTAATTTCTAATTAAATTAAAATTAACTAAAGTAAATTTATGAAGTTGAATGTAAAAGTGCTGCAGTGCTGCAAAACGAGTGATAATAGAGTTTTAGAAAAGACAATAATATGGAAAAACGGTCACTCCGGGTTTCTGACTCGGTAACTGTAAAGACAATCTGAATTAACCTAGCTAGGCAATCACATAGACATGATCCTGTTTAAGTTGTTCAACCCAATTCAACATCAAAACACAAATCACAAGGTTAAATTATTCCTAGTGCAAGAAAACCAAGAAACGATAACGAATTGTAATTGTGAAAATCAGTCAAACATACAACCAGATTCAAAAACACATAGACATGTTCATAAAACCTGATCCTAAAACATAGTTTAAAACAGATAAGTCCTTACAAAATAACCGAATCTTTCGCCCGGAGAAACCGCAGGATGTTTAGCCGTGCATAATCATGATTTCGGCTTCAAAACTTGTTCTGGATTGCTCTGGCATCAACCGGAATGAATGGAACTGTAAAAAGTCTTCAAAATCTCCCCCTTTCTGCTCTGGAAGTCGAAGATATTGTCTCCACAACGGCTGATTAGGTTTTTTCCAAGAAAAATGGGCTTTTTATTGGTCTGGAAGGTATTAGAGACCCATGAATAACGTTTTCTGGAATTAGAGGGTCTCTAACAACCAAAACTGTCGCGGGGGTGTCTTCAGTAATTACCACAATTCATTAAGGGTAAAATCGTCATTTTCTTTTATTTTACTTCCTGGAGACGCGCGAATAACCTTTACTTAAATTAGAGGGTCTCTAATTTCAGTTCTTCCAGATTTGTTTCTTTTTTTCGATTTCCATTTCATCGAATGCTCGTCTCCTCTCCAACTAAGCTCTTTTCTACTCATTCTAGCCCACGAACACCTGTTTAACACCAAGACATAAATAAGTATCTAAGACTCACTATAAACGAACGATAAACGATTAAAAACTATACAAAACTAATATATAAATGTGATGCATTTGGCAACACATCACACCCCCACACTTACCTTTTGCTTGTCCTCAAGCAAATCTGCTCAAAACATTACCACGAACAAGTAACAAATACCTCAAACGCCCTCGCCATGCACTAGTTAGGGTCCAAAGTCATACCCCATTCATAGATCATCATTAGATGTGTTAATTCAACAGGCAACCATGATGCACAATTTTAAAAACAGAACTCACTTCAAACTTTGGTGGACCTTCTTCATCAGGGTTTGGTGGTGCCCCATCTACAGGTTATGGTGGATATGGAGGTGCTTCGACTTCAACTCATGGTGGCTATCGGACCAATCCAGTCGCAGAGCAGCTGAACACAGCAGGTTTTGAGAAGGTGACTGTAGAGTTAGCCTAAGAACACATGGCTCTACTGTCAACCTTGGTCAATTCCTATAGTGGGCTAGTTGCTGGACAGATCGGGAATCCTTATCTCATGCAAGAGGATTATGCACAGATTTATAAAGACGATATGGATCTGATAGACATCCAATGGCACTTTGCGAGTGTTGTAAGAAGGGCAAAGGAGTACATGGATGGAACTGGAACGAGAGATGTGCTGATCAACAACAACACTAAGTTTGGGTTTGATAAAACAAAGGTCACGTGCTACAATTGTGGCACCAAAGGGCATTTTGCAAGAGAATGTGACCGGCCTAAGCAACAAGGAAATCAGGATCCCTTCAACAACAACAGAGGCAATCAGAATCAGAGGCAACAAGCTTAGACACAACCTATCCCAAATACTGAACGAGCTCTTGTCCCAGTAAACAACCAATACCAGAGGCCCCCGACAAACCATAATCAAGGACAAGCCCTGGTAATCCAAGCTGATGAAGGTTTCAACTGGAATCATCTAATCACTTGAGAAGAGGCTCTGTAGGGTGGTGCAGCATGTTTTGCCCAACAAACTTCTGATGCACAAGTTGAAGTTATAGAATGTCCGAGTCAGTCTAAAGTTATTATTCCTGAAGTTGAAGTTTCTGACTGTGACTCTGAGTGTGATTCTGATGTGGGGGTAGATTTGGAAGACTTGTTAGCTGAAGCAGATGACTTGATCAGCAAAAGGTCGTTTCTTGTTGATGCTGACTGCACAAAGAACAACCTTTCCGAATTCTTCGGAACTATGAAGACAGCTGCTCATTATGCTTTGATGGCCATTACGGAATCTTCTAACAAGGTAAGTTCTTCTTCCAATTCCAAACCTGAGTGTGTAGAATGTGGCAAGCTTAAGTACAGACTTGATGTCTTAACAGATGAAATTCTGAACTTTAAAGCTGACTTAAGTCAATGCCAACAGAGCAATGATGTTTTGAGAGCTAATGAAAAGGCGCTCAAAATCACCATTGAGACTCTGAAGAAAGAAACTCCTGAGTGTGATCAGCTCAATTTCAGAATCAAAGAATTAACTGAAGAGAATCTGAATCTAAAAGCTGATGTAGGTCCTTTACAAAGGTCAATTGATTCCCTAAGGAAAAAAGAGAAAAGTTTTCTAAATACGGTTGAAAACTATAAAAAGGATGTTTCTGAATTGTCAAAAACTCTAGCAAACAAGCAAATTGCTATTAATTATTACATAAATGAGTTAGAAGACACAAAGAAACATTTGGCCATTGTAAACTGTGACTATGAGAAGATCAAGAAGAAACTTGAAAGTTACCTGAACTGCAAGTATGTTCTTAATCATATCATTGAACACTCAGAGAAAGAAAGCAATTCCACCAGTCCTAAATATTCACAGTGTCCACCTCCGGTGAGATTCGAAAATCATCATTATGATATCTTGCCGAAGGAGGAGTTTGTGGATTTGGCAGCAGAAGCTGCTAAAGCTGCAAAAGTAGCCAAAGTGACAGAAGCAGCTAAACCTGCTGAAGTTACTAAGGCTGCTCAATCTGTTGAAGCTACCAAGACTGGTGAGATAGCTTATGAAACAGACATATCTGACGATGAGTTTGATGAACTGCCGAGGTATGCACCTGTCAGGATGCTTATATCCCTCCTCAAAATCATATCATTACGAATGAACCTTTGAGTGAGACCTTACCAAAAGTGCAAACTTCTGAGGGTAAGAGTGTTAAAGTGTTCTATAAAATGAAAGGATCTGATAAAATCTACGCTGATGAGGAATTTCCTCTAAGATTTTTGGCACCTGGTCTTGTTAGTAAAATCTGGCAAAAGTCCACCATTACTGTTGAAAAGGAAAGATGGGGAAAAGGGAAACAGTGCCAGGGTAATCAGTCCAAGAAAAACAAAAATAAAAATCAAAAGAAGAACACTTTGAACTCACAAACTCAAGCTCAGGAGAAATCTCCTAGAAAGCATGTTACTCAGTTTGTTAGATCTTCATGCAATGAGGTCGATAACTATCCTGAGACTGATTGGCAGAAACAATGTCTCGAGGATCTGAAACATAAGAACTCATTTGCTACAAAATCTAAGAAAAAGGGTAAGGATGCAAATGCTCCACCATTTGAGGAGTATAGATCCTGTCACAAATGCGAGGAACGTTGGCATTTAGTTGCTGCGTGCCCTGAATTAAGGCGCAAAAGGATCGAAGTAAATGATGCTCCAAGTTCTAGCAGTGCTAAACAACCTGTTTCCCCGAAACTTTCTGAGAAACAACAGGGAAAACAGGTAGTTTACGTCAATCGCGACAAGATTGCTATGAACCAAAAGCCGGTTGATGGCAGGGGTCCTCAGTTGAGGGGGAGCCCAGTTCCCACAAAGGTACAAGCAGCGCCTAAGCCACAAGCAAAGGATGCAGCTAAACCTCAGGGTAACCCTAAAATTGTTCCACGTGCAGATAAGTCTGAAGTGGATCCAAAATCTGTCCCACCAAAGGAATCTGAGGCTGGACCTTCTAGCCCCAAGGCAAAGAAGAAGCCCAAGCCAAAGAGACCGGAACAGGTTTGGAGACCCAAGTCACCGACCAAAATTGGAGAATCATCTACTAGTGCTAACTCTGCCGGACCATCGGGAACAACACCCACTCCTAACGGGAAGTGGGTTGATTTTCCGACTTTAGATGAAGATGGAAGACCCAAGATCGTGAAGGCTTGGGCCCCCCCTTAACCACTAAACTTTGAATGTTGTGCATGGAGTTCCACAGGGCATTATCAGCAGCCTCTGGATTGTTGATAGTGGAGCTTCTGGGCACGTGACAGGCAACTTATCCCTGCTATTTGACATCAAGAATATCAACGGGGTATGTTGCTTTTGCTGGTAACAAAGGGGGTTATATCACAAAAGAAGGCAGTATGAGTAACGGAATTGTAAGCTTTGAAAGGATAAGCTTTGTGAAACAGATAGACTACAATTTGCTGAGTGTCTCACAGATCTGTGACAAGAAATACACGGTGTTCTTTGATGACAATGCTTGCTTTATTCTGAAGCCTGGCTTTAAGATTCCGAAACAATGGATTATGATCTTAGCTCCAAGAGTCAACAATTTGTATGTTTTGGATATGAGTCAAGCCATGACAGCTAAGGGGGAGGTCACTTGTTTTCTGTCTAAAGCAACAGAGAAGGAGTCTATTATGTGGCACAGACGAATGGGCACATACACTTGAGGAAGATGAATCACTTGGTTCAAAATCAGCTTGTGGAAGGTGTCTCAGTCAAGAATTTCCATCTAAATGATGTCTGTGTCTCATGTAAGAAAGGGAAGTGGAAGAAGAAGTCTCACAAACCTAAGAAGGTCAACTCAGTCAGTATGCCTCTAGAGCGGTTGCACATGGATCTGTTCGGCCCAGTCAATCGCAAAAGCAAAAATGGGGATCTATATTGCCTGGTTGTCACAGATGATTATTCAAGATTTTCTTGGGTTGTGTGCATGCAACACAAAAGTGAGACATTTGAGTTTTTGAAAAATCTGTTAACCAAACTTGAAAATATCTCTCAGCTGAAGATCCGCAGGATTTGAAACGACAATGGAACAGAATTCAAGAATTATGCTATGGAGTCGTTATGTGCAAAAAAGGGTATTCATCATGAATTCACAGCGCCGTACACTCCTCAGCAAAACGGGTTGCAGAAAGAATCGAACTCTTATTGAGGCAGCCAGAACAATGCTCGCAGATTCAAACTTGCCTGTGATTTTCTGGAACGAGGCAGTTTACTGTGCGTGTTATACTCTAAATAGGGTTCTAACGGTAAAGAGTTTACTGTGCAGATTCAAACTTGCCTGTGATCTTCTGGAACGAGCTTCTGAACCGTAGGAAACCGAACATAGAGTTTCTGGAACCTTTCGGAGCTCCATGCACAATGATACATTCCGATGGGAAGTTTGGTGCAAAGGCAGAAGATGGTTTCTTTGTTGGATACAACACTCCTAACAAGAGAGTATACAACAAAAGAACCAATAACGTTGAAGAGTGGCTTAATGTCGATGTTCAACGGTACACCGTCAATGCGCCCGGTGTTGGACTCGATTGGTTGTTCGACTATAAGAGTTTATTTGATTATTTCAACGTGGATAATCTGGTAGATGATGATGTGGCGCAAATGATTACGAGTGTGAAAACGCAGCTAGCTCACCACTAATGCGTCCGATCGTGGTTAATGAACCTGCGCCTGCCGCATCTGATGCCTCTGCCTCCACGGGTCCCCCTGGTAAAACCGCAGCAGTTGAAGTTGAGGAAGTCTTCAGGAAGCGTCAGCAGAGGTTCTCGAATCTTCTTCAGATGAGGAATATGCAGAGTCTCGGGAAACTCTTACTGAAGATCTAGCTAGAAATGGTGAATCTACCACTACAGCTCCAGTTCTTCCTACAGGGAATAATTAAGCCAGTCCTTCTACTTTAGCAGCTCCTGGAATTGGTCTGCAGATTGATTTCACTGGTTTTAATATGCAACCTGCTGCTCCCTCCAGTTCAAGCGCCACAGAGACAAATGTTTCTCAAGGACTTGAAACTCTCAATTGGCGTTCGAATTATCCAGTGCCGGCACATCCGGAATCTCGGATTCACGACACTCATCCAATGCAGAATGTGATTGGTGATCCGGCTAGCAGAGTGATGACACGCAGTCAGCTCAGAAATGCTAGTCCAAGTGACGACGCAACTACCCTGGCTCTTTATTTGGAAATCAGAAAAACAAGTCACCAGAACGATTGGTATTTCGCTCTATATGTTTCTCAAATGGATCCAAGAACCGTCCAAGAGGCTTTGAGGGAAGAACCATGGATTGATGCAATGCAAACTGAGCTTCAGCAGTTCCAAAAGCTAGGAGTGTGGGACTTAGTTAACTTACCTCCAGGCCTGAAGAAAATTGGAACAAAGTGGGTCTACAAGTGTAAACGGGATGACCGCGGGGTAATTATTAGAAACAAGGCTCGATTAGTTGTCCTCAGCTTCCGTCAAATCGAAGGAATAGATTACAACGAAGTATACGCTCCTGTTGCTCGCCTTGAAGCTATCCGGATGTTCTTAGCTTACGCTTCGTACAAACGGTTTAAGGTGTATCAAATGGACGTGAAAAGTGTTTTTCTGTATGGTATCGTGAAGGAAGAGGTGTATGTTGCTCAGCCACCGGGTTTTGAGGATCCGCATCATCGCGAAAAGGTCTACAAATTGAACATAGCATTGTACGGACTCCATCAAGCTCCGCGTGAATGGTATCAAATGCTTAGCAACTGTCTTATATCCAACGGGTTCAAACGTGGACTTGTGGATTGCACCTTATTCAACAAGGAAAAGGGTGGTGACTATCTTCTGGTACAGGTTTATGTCGATGATATTATTTTTGGGTCTACAAATGATGAAATGTGCAGGGATTTTGAAAAGCTTATGCAGGAAAAGTTTGAGATGAGCTCGATAGGGGAGATGCAATTCTTCTTAGGTCTAAAAGTAGAACAACAAGAGTCGGGGATCTTCATCCACCAGACCAAATACGTTGCTGACATCTTGAGCCAGTTCCAGATGGAAGACTCTACTCCAGTAGGCACCCCAATTCAGACCAATCACGGGATTGGACCTGACGAGAAAGGACAAGCCGTTGATCCTTTTCTTTATCGGGCGATGATTGGCTCACTTATGTACCTCACTGCATCAAGACCTGACATAATGTTCACGACATGTCTACTATCCAGATACCAGTCAAGGCCTAAACAGTCCCACCTGGTTGCTCTGAAGAGGATCTTACGTTATCTAAAGGGTTGTCCGACCAAAGGTATATGGTACCCTAATGATGATAAGTTTGACCTCATCGCCTTTAGTGATGCTGACTATGGCGGATGCAAGCAAGACTTAAAATCCACATCGGCTGGATGCCATTTTTTGGGACCAAGACTAGTCTCGTGGCAGTGCAAGAAGCAAGCCTCAGTCGCCTTATCCACCTGTGAGTCGGAATATGTAGTTGCATCTAGCTGCTGCTCCCAGGTTCTTTGGATACAACAACAAATGAGAGACAACGGTTTGAAATTTCTTAATACTCCCATTCACTGTGACAATGAGTCCGCTATAGCACTTGCTAAAGAATCAGTTAAACATTCGAAGGCGAAACATATCTTGGTTAAGTATCATTTCATACGCGATTGCTATGAAAAGAAACTTATCGATATGATTAAAATCCACATGGATTACCAACGTGCCGATTTATTCACCAAAGCTTTTGACGGACCTCGTATCGAGTATCTATTAATCTTAAACGGGATTAAAGAAAAGCAGGATTAGATCCTCATCGGTAATTGTTTTTGTAAATATTTATTTCTTCAAAAATCAGAAAAATCCAAAAATATTGTCTTTTCGCAAATTTTTAGATTTTTAGGGGGAGAAAATTCAGAAAATGCAAAAATAAAAAAAAATGAGAAAATCCAAAAATAAAAAAAAAAATGAAAAATTGCAAAAATGAGTTTCTTTGGTGAAATAGGAAAGATGATATTAACCCATCAGTTGGACTGTCTGGACTCCTATCATCTTAAAATATTGGAACTGATAAGTAGCCTCTACAATGATGTGTTGGTAGGCTCGAAATCATTTCCAAGCTCGGCATGGTGATATAAACCTAAATCAGCTGAGCATTGTGTGGATTACCGTCGCGTTGGCATATGGTCTAAAAACCTAAATCTCGTTGATAGAATGCCAAAATTCGAGGTTTCTGGTCCTTAAGAGGTTGGTACATCCGGGGTGAACTGGACGTCTCTCAGAATAAAATGGGGTGGCATAAGTGACGTACGTTGGGTTCGCAGAAAGAACAAAAAGATCATGAATACCAAAACCCTATTCTTAAAGAGAATCGATCTAAGGTAGCAAATCAATTACCTAAAGCATCGTACCGTGAAAAATCAAATATACGGTATTTGACTTGAACCCTGGTCTGGATCTGACTGGTCTCTCTGCTGCAGCGTTCTTGCAGACCTGATCACCACTGAGTCCATTCCTTGTAAATACGAATGACCACAGCTTATTCACCAGTTACGAGGAAGCTTTGTGCATGCCTTGACGCGGGAATATGTCACGTGTGCGGGGAACACTTTTAATCAATCTTAATATTACCTTAATGTATCTAAAGTGCCTAGCGATAAAACTTGATTTTGAGTTTAGGTGGACAACAATACTGACAGTTGTTGTAGGATGCTTATTGGTGATTTAATCTGAAACTGAACATAGAAGGGTTCTAGCATAGTCCGTACACTGATATGATTCCCTAACTGATGAAACTCGCAAAAATATGATAGTGTATAGTTAGTTGATTTCCTGTTTTCGTTTAATTTATGTTTAGCTTTATTAGTTTAATCATTCTTGATTATCGATGATGGAATCCTAATCCATTGTAATCTTACTTCTTCAGAAATTAACGCCGAAAATCAACTAATTGAAAATTGTGTTTTGTCGGGTCAAAACCGTACTTTCTCTTAAGTACAGGGGTGGAAAATGAAAATATTTCAAAGTTCTGAGTCAACTTCTGAATCACTTGTTAAAACGGGGTGAAAAATGCATGTTTTGAACCTTAACGGGTCAAATATGTGAAATTTGGTGCTTCAGGGGCATTTTGGTAATTTCTGTGAAGTTGGACACAATTAGGCTCCTAATCTCTTAAGGGTATATGCGATTAGAAGGCACTCATGTTCTAAGCGATTACATCCTAATCGCTTGAAGTTATAAGCGAGTAGGGCCTGTTTGTTTCCTATCATTCATAAAATCTACTAGAGGCGATTAGGGGATACTCATGTATCATTAGGCACCATTAGAACACAATCGCATGTTACTTCAAGCGAGTACATCCTACTCGTGTATCTTGGTCAAGCGATTAGAACCTATTCGTGTTTAGGGGCTAGCGATTACGTGGGATTATAAAAGTAGACACTTAGACTTTTCTTTATTATTTTTAAAGCCATTCACTGTGTTCTACGTTTTCCTCTAATCAGCCTTGTCCAAGACCTTGTTGCCCGATTATTTTTTATCTAAGAATCTTGTTCCACACTATTAAGGTATCATATCTTCCAATTTTCAGCCCTAAACACGAAGATTTGATTGGTTAAATCTGCATATTTCAAACCGTAACCCTAGGGCTAAAGATTTTGATCGTTTGGCCTTGTTACGTGTTATTGATGTTAAATATTGTTTGGGGTTTCTTAATCGGCCCCATAAGGATATGTTTGAACTAAAATTTCAATCAAAAACATCTCAGATCAGAAAACCCCAAATTTAAAACCACTATGAACCCTAATTTTAAACCGGCTAATTATCCTTTGAATCCGATCTGTTTATGCAAAATATGAAAGGGGTTTTTCTACCCGGTTGTTATAGACTCCAATGTGACAAAAATCAGGACCCAAAACGACCCATTTCATACTTTGTACAAATTGGTGAAAGGATGCTACAGTATACACGATTGGAACTCCTACTCGCGTTACTGTTCATGCGAGTATGAGGTAATCACATATAATCGTGTCTTCCTAGCCAGCGATTAGGCTGCTAATCGCATATACTAACAAGTGATTAGGATAATCGTGTTTAATAACATGCGATTGGTCTCTGTAATCGCCTGTGGCTGCTGGTTCACCAGATTTTGTCAAACTTTGGTCCGTTTTTGTCCGTGTTATGCATCTATGATCTGTTTATGTTACTTATGTTACTTATGTCATGTCTTTGTGCCTTAGAATCATGGAGTGGGAAACATCTGCTCGTCACAACTGTTGTGCATTCCTCGGGCCTGTTACGAAAGATAAATGCAAAGTCTTCGAGGGCGTTATAGAGTTTCTCAAGCATTCAAGGATTAACTTTGCTATTTCTGAAGGTCATGCAGCTTATAAGGACATCCTACAAGAGTTCTACAGGAATGCCAAAGTTGATTGCAAGTCCACACCGATGGTTATTACGAGTGTGGTCCAACTAAAGGATGTGATGATTACTGAAGACATTGTACGTGAAGCTCTTCAATTGAAGGATGCTAAGGATGATCCTGTTGTGTTAGACTCCATTCTTATTCGAGGCGGTTTCCTGAGAATGAAGTATTCTGGTGATGTCAGAGAACAAAAGATGCTGCAAAAGAGCAACATGCCGCTAGAGCTGAAGTACCTCACTCACGTGGTCTTGAAATGCATTGGTCCAAGAAAGGGGACGTTCGATGCCATTAGGGACACGCTGGCTTCAGCAATGGTAGCACTGACTTTGAACAAGCCCTTTAATTTCTCTGGAATGATTATGCATCATCTGAAGGAAGTGATATTACAGAAGACGACGAAGACTCTGTTTATCGTCTATCCTCGCTTTCTACAAATGATAATTGATATCCAAATTCCATACTTAGCAAAGAATCCGTCAGAGCTTATCACGATCAATGATATAGACGAGACAGAATTGAGTAGAATGACGTCTTACAAAAACAAGAAAAAGTCTGAGCATCCACCAAGCAGACGTCTTTACGGGCATTTGAGCAGAGATGACTATGATTCACCACCGGGCAATAGGTGGAGGCATGATGATAGTGAGTTAGAAGACGACATATTGATTCACAGACAAGTTTTTAAAGAAGGAGATGACATAGGCAGAGAAACAGTTGAATTGGGTGATAATTGTTAGATAATTATATATGTTGTAATTTGTATATTCTTTAGGTACTAATTGTGTAACTTAGTTTCCTATAAATATGTATTCTTGTAACTCTTTTCAGTATCAATGAAGAGATCATGCATGGTACCAGCCTAGTTTTGGTCGAGTTTCCCTCTCTCCTTTACTCCACTTTACTCCTTTTCTTTACTCTTCTTTACTCCCATCTCCGTTCACCTCCCCTGCCCCTTCCGATCTCCTTCCCTGCACTACCTGTCTGTTTCCTGTCTGTTTGTTGCTGTTTTCTCATGGCTGCATCATCTTCATCGTCCCCGTTACCCATGACTGGGTTGGCACCGATGATTGCCATTAAGCTGTCCTCCTCTAATTATATTTATTGGCACAAACAAATTATTCCTCTTCTCGCATATCAACAGTTGTTGTCTCATGTTGATGGTTCGGAGACTGCTCCGTCCTCTATTATTACTGCTAATGAAAAAGAAGTTCCGAATCCAGCGTACTTATTGTGGGTTCATGCTAAACATCTGACACTTATTCTTCTTAACGCCTCTTTAACGGAAGAGGCGCTTGCTGTTACAGTTGGTCTCTCTTCTGCTTGTGATATATGGGTTGCTCTTGAAACCACCTTCTGTAAAACTTCGATTGAACGAGTTCAGAATTTACGTGATCATCTTCGTACTTTGAAGAAAGGGGACAAAACTGTGGCAGATTTTGGACGCTCGTTCAAAGCTATTTGTGATCAACTTCACGCTATTGGACACCTTGTTGATTCTATGGACCAACTTCACTGGTTCCTATGTGGCCTCGGTCCGTCCTTTGATAGTTTTTCTACTCACATGCGCTCCACTCGTCCTATTCCAACCCTTGTGGATCTCTTGGCAAACGTGGAAAGTCATGAGATGTTTGTCAAAAACTTACATGGTTCCGATGGTACGCCTACTGTTGCATTTGTTGCTAATGCTTCTAAACCAACTCAGGGTCAAGGCTATCGTGTGAGGGCCTCATCGGCTCCATACAGGTCAAACAATTATCGACCTAATAACATTCGGGGTCCAAATCGTAATGGGACTAAAAATAATCGACCTTCCACATGTCAATTATGTCGCAAAATTGGCCATTATGCGTCTCAATGTTATCAGCTTGCGAGTTTTGCTATCTCGGCTCAGCCTTCTGCCGATCAGTTGGCTCATGCCTTTCATGCTTAATGTCAACTTAACTCCTCTGTTCCTGACTGGACTGGAGATACTGGTGCATCGACACATATGCTTCCACCAAATTCTACTCTTCAGAACTTGACCCCACTCAAGGTAATCATAAAGTCTATTTTGGTAATGGAGAGTTTCTTCCCATAACTCATGTTGGAAATACTAAAATTCTTGGCAATCTCGCCTTAAATAATGTCTTGGTTGTGCCAAATCTCACTAAAAATCTTCTTTCAATTGGAAAATTAACTGAAGATAATCCAGTTGATGTTCTTTTTTCTCATCCTTATTTTTATATCCAGGACCGTCAAACCAAGCAAACTCTAGCCCGGGGGTGCCGTGAAGACGGTCTCTATGTTCTTTGCCCTAAGCATCAAGCTTTAGTGACTACCACTTCAAGTCCAAAAGCTTCTTTTGAGTTATGGCATTCTCGTCTTGGGCACGTTAATTTTGATGTCGTTACTTTTCTTAAGAATAATGGTTGTTTGTCGTTTACTTCTTTGTTACCTAAACCTGGACTTTGTTCTTCTTGTGAAATTGCCAAATCCAAACGGCAACCTTTTATTGCTAATAATAAACGTGCCTGTTCACCTCTTGAAATTATTTATTGTGATTTTTGGGGACCTTCACCGATTATATCTGTTGACAATTTTCGCTATTATGTTGCCTTTATAGATGATTTTTCTCGCTTTACTTGGATATATCCTTTGCGAGCAAAGTCCAATTTTGTTGAAGCATTGTCTATATTTATACCCTTTGTGCAAAACCAATTTTCCACAAAAATTAAAATCTTTCAAAGTGATGGTGGAACGGAATTTACAAATAATCGTGTTCGCCAAATGTTTGCACAAAATGGTATTTTTCATCGCATGTCATGTCCTCATACCCCGCAACAAAATGGTCGGGTTGAACGTAAACACAGGCACATAGTTGAAACGGGCTTGGCCATGTTATTTCATGCTAAACTTTCTCCTCGGTATTGGGTTGATGCCTTCTCTTCTGCCGTCTTCATCATAAATAGATTGCCCACAACCATTTTATCGGGAAAATCTCCATTTGAAATGTTATATCATCAGACGCCAAATTATGCGTCTTTTCGATCTTTTGGGTGTCATGTCTTCCCTTTGCTTCGGGATTATTCTCCAAATAAATTATCTCCTCGAAGTATCCCTTGTATTTTCATTGGTTATTGCACCAAATACAAAGGGTGTCGATGCCTTGATCCATGCACCTCACGCGTTTATATTACGCGCCATGCTAGGTTTGATGAATTATATTTTCCTCTTGATTCTAACACCACCCCTACCTCCATCACATTGTTGGATGTCTCTACTTTTTTAGACACTTCACCTGCTCACATCTCCTCTAACCTAAACTCACATACTGTTCCTACACCCAAACTGTCCCAAACTCCCTCATCTTCGGTCCATCCTACTTCTCCTCTTACTGTTCCTTTTCCACCTCTTTTTAACTCGTCAAACAATGGCCTCCCAACCCACACCTCTACAATCCACTTCCACTATGCCATCTCCCACTTTAAATATTGACCCGCCTCCTCAGCCCACACTCCTACCAGCCCAACATCCACTACCTCCGCGTCTACCTCCCCGTCTACTACACCTCCATCATCACCGACTTTCACATCTAATAATATCAATTATGTTGCCCCTCCTCCTCCTTCTACTCATCCGATGATAACTCGGGCAAAGGCGGGCATCTTTAAACCGCGCCATCAGGTTGATTTGGCTCACACTAAACATTTTCCTCTTCATAAGGCCTTGTTTGCTGTAACTGATCCCAAGACTTTTCAAAAGGCATCACAGGACACTAAATGGGTTCAAGCTATGGAAGCGGAATTACATGCTCTTCATAAAAATCTAACTTGGACTCTTGTGCCTCGCCCTCAAAATGCCAATGTTGTTGGTTCAACGTGGCTTTTTCGAACAAAATTCAAGTCGGATGGTTCCATTGAGAGATACAAGGCTCGTCTTGTTGCACAAGGCTTCACTCAGGTTCCTGGCCTTGATTATTCTCATACATTTAGCCTTGTGGTTAAAGCTGCCACTGTTCGTACTGTTCTTGCTCTTGCGGTCATTAATAACTGGCCTTTACATCAATTAGAGGTCAATAATGCATTCTTAGATGGGTATCTTAATGAGACTGTTTTTATGGAACAACCCATGGGCTTTGTTGATCCGCGTTATCCATCTTATGTTTGCAAATTAAATAAGGCTATCTATGGTCTTAAACAAGCTCCCAGGGCTTGGTTTCATCGACTGAGCCTGTTTCTTATAAAAAGTGGTTTCTCTTGTAGTCGTGCTGACCCTTCTTTGTTCATTTTCAAACGTGATTCTTGTCTCATATATCTTCTTGTCTATGTCGATGATCTCATTTTAACTGGTAACGAGCTATCCACCCTTCGGTCATTCATCTCGTGTCTGAATAAAGAATTTGCCATTAAGGATCTAGGGAAACTCAACTACTTTCTGGGACTGGAGGTTACCTATACACCGAATGGTCTTTTCTTGAACCAATCTAAATACACGCTTGATATTCTAACACGTGCAAAGATGTTGGATGCTAAACCTGCACCAACACCTTTAAGCACAAATGTTTCTTTTGTTTCTACAAGTGACTCATATTCAGATGCTACTCATTATCGTTCGATTGTTGGAGCTCTTCAATATTTAACAATTACCAGACCAGATATTTCCTATGCAGTGAATCAAGTCAGTCAGTTTCTTCATGCACCCACCATTGATCATTTTCAAGAAGTTAAACGTATTTTTAGATATCTCAAAGGAACTATTGCCTTTGGATTGCATTACAATCGTCCTACACACACCTCTTTAGTTGCATATTCTGATGCTGATTGGGCTCGCTGCCTGGAAACCCGTCGTTCTACATATGGATATTCTATTTTTTTGGGTGGTAATCTTATATCTTGGAGTGCTAAAAAGCAACCTACTGTTGCGCGTTCTAGTTGTGAATCAGAATATAGAGCAATGGCCAACACTGCAGCTGAAATTGTTTGGCTCACTCATCTTCTTCTAGAGCTTCATGCTTTACCTCCAGGTAGACCGACTATTCTCTTTGACAATCAAAGTGCTATCTTCCTTACTCAGAATCCCGTCTCTCATAAACGGGCCAAACACATTGATCTTGATTATCACTTTCTTCGTGAACTTGTGAGTGCTGGCAAATTTGCAACTAAATTTGTTCCAACCAAGCTTCAGGTGGCAGATATTTTCACCAAGAGTCTTCCTAGCTCTCAGTTCAATAATTTTTGGGATATGCTTCGTATTAGACCTCCACCGTTCAGCTTGAGGGGGGATGTTAGATAATTATATATGTTGTAATTTGTATATTCTTTAGGTACTAATTGTGTAACTTAGTTTCCTATAAATATGTATTCTTGTAACTCTTTTCAGTATCAATGAAGAGATCATTCAATAACGTTCCGGGCAGTACTGTTGATGCTGCTATTACTCATGATGATATGTTTGAACCGGACGCTCTAGATACCAATGAACCCTCCAGTGCAGCAAAAGATCAAGAATCGTCTCAATCATCAAAAGAAAAGAGACAAATTGATGAAAAAGGCCCTGCTGACATAACAGATGAAGAAGATGACTCAGATGATACAGAGGATGACTCCCCTGGTGCTTTTGCTAGAAAAGAGGCAGAGATAAAGAGAAAGCTAATAGAGGAGAAAGCTCGTGCAGCTGACGAGAAAGCTCTTGCTGAGGATCCTACCTTTACTATGGATCCAGATGTTGACATTGCAGAAATAGACGCAGAGCTAAACACTCCTCCTCCTCCTCCTAAGAGACAAAAGACCAAAGCAAAGAGACGCAGGTCGGCGAAAGAAGAGAATGCCGCAGAACCCAACAGTTGAAAAGACTCCAAAGAGAGAAAGACGAGCTAATCTTAATCTTCCAGAAGCATTTGGGAGTATTGAAACTCAGTCTTCCTCGGCTGCAGCAACAACTACAACAGCTGCAAGAACAACAACAACAACAACCACATCATCAGGTGCAGCTATGCCTGCAGGTGTCACCATGTCGATGCCTGCCTCAGTAATCTTCACTGAGCACGTCTCAGTTACTGAAGCAGCGACTAGTTCTCAGATTGTTTCAAACCCTATTGGTGACATGATTAAGAAGCTACGACATGAAGTTCGACCTTCAGCTTTTAAGTTTACTTATCAGCCCTCATCTTCCTCAGCACCGGCCTCTAATGATCAACTACAACGCCAGGTCAGTGAACTAACTGCTATAGTTGCGGCACAAGCACGTGAGATTGCTGAGTTAAGAAGCAAAAATGCAACAATTGAAGAGAATGAAAGGGCTATGCTAGAATTGATCAGTGAAACCATCCAATCAAACAAAGAGATGCAAGCATCCAACAACACGCTTACACTGTCCAATCAACAGATAGTCGAGTCTATCGGCAGCTTATGGAATCTCACCAGCAACTGGTACAGTCTAATCAAAGCACATTAGCTAGACTTACCAATGTTGAATCCCAATACAGCCAGTTTCAGCTTGCAAATGTCAACAATGAACGAAGAATCACCAGTTACAAAAAGCAAAACACGAGGCTGAGGACTAGGATGAACGAGTTAGTTGGAAATCATCCTACACTCACTGGTGGTACAAGTTCTAAAGCTGGTGCTGGTGATGATGAAGAAGAAGAAGATGAAGAAGAAGACGATGAAGAAGATGATGACGATGATGACAGTGATGATTAGGGGTGAGCAGATCTCGGTCCGACCCGATAAAAACCCGATAACCGGCCCGACAAAACCCGAAACCGGACCTTACCATATGTAATTCGGTCGATTCTTGGTTCTCAGATTATACAATTTTCGGTTTCGGGTTCGGGTCCGGTCCTAACCCGTGGCTTCCACATGAAACCCGAACCGACCCGAGGTGTCTACATAAACAGAAAAAAACTCATATGATATGTTGTAGAACCGGCCGTATCTTGAAAGAGAGTTGTTTCCAGCTGGAGATGAGTTTAGAGATAGATAGAAAGGTAGAGGAAGGTAAGAGATGAAGGGTCGAAAATCGAATCTTCAAGAACTTAGTATGCTCCTTGTTGGAGACAGTAAAATGAATACACATAAAACGTAAACTTCATATACAGGATGAAAAGGAGAATCATTTTAGACAGTGGGACACATATTTTATCCAAAGGTTTATGAGTGTGAAACAAAAGTATTATTAAAAATGTATTATTTTATTTTTTTTCACAGATCTTAAAAAAGTTAATATTTCAGTATCCCAAGAATTTTGAGGCCCGAGGAGAAGCTATATGATTTCAAATGTAGAGTTTTTATTAACTCTTTATATATTATATTATATTTAAAGTTATTGATGTTTTGTAGTAAAATTTAGACTTTTCTTTTTAATCTTATGTTTTATTTAAAAGAAACAATAGTTAAATAATTTAACTAAAAACAAAAATTATAAAAAAACTAGTAACTCTATATGTATTTACGACTCTATTTGGACTTATTACATATAATTTTTATTTTAACTATAATACAATTAGATGTTTCAAGTGGAAGTTTTGTACTGTTTAATTAAGTATAACCATTTTAATATGTATTCTTTCTCTTTTTTCACAATTACATTAACTTAATTATTAACTTTTAGATGTATACATTGATTGGTGCAAAGAAAACATCATCCCTACATAATAGAGTTATTTCATTAGTTACCACTTTCCAAGATGAGAACTCCATTAAATAACTATGCCAAATGAGACAATCAATTTTTATTTGAAGGTGACGAGTTCTCCTTTGTTTGTTTAAAGGGCAAGTGAGTCAGGTGAATAAAAGTTGAAGTACTGAAAATGGTTTAACAGAAGATGGTGGCATTATGAAACAACTTTCAGAAGATATGGGATGTGAATATTGTAGCAGAAGAAACGAAGACGTATCAGGCATCAGGAAAACCACTTTCAGCGTGAACTGTTGAAGGCTTAAAGCTGGGGTAATGAAGTTGGCAAACTGGTCTGACGTAACCCGATTTTAACCCGACATAACAAACCGAACCGAGGCAAGACCGAGCAGCTGCTTTTAGGTCCGACCTCGGTCTTCATTTTACTCTCATCTCGGTTTCGGGTCGGTTCGGGTTTGCCCGGGTCGGGTCGGGTTGTTTCAAATGCTCACCCCTAGTGGTGATTATACTAATGATGATGGAGGTAAAGATGGTAAATATAGTGGTAGTGGTGATCCTGGAGCCACAGGTGGTGGCGGATCATCTGCCGGATCTGGAGCGAGGCGTACAAAGAAGAGTCATGACAAACAAGGCAAGGATCCCGAAGCAGGTTCTTCTGCTCAGGGGGAGCCTCTCCAAGACAGGATTCAGCAACTGTGGGAATCTTTGAAGCAGGCTATAGTTCTGTAGAGTTTGTCAAGCCACTGAACAGTTACTTTGCTTATGATGACGATGGCGACTTAATCTTACCACCCAAGTCTCCAGAGTATGATTTGGAAGAGGGTGAAATACCACCTGAAATGACATCTGATGACTTGAAAAAGGTCTTCGGCTTAGCATGCGGAGAATCTTCCGGTGCAAGTCACAGCCCTCCTCCAGAGATGAATCCGGATAACAACGAGGTTGAAATGAAAGATGGAACCAATGTGCCAACTCCTGAATATGTAGTTGATGATTTTGGCACTAGGATACCTAATATTTCTAAGGAGATGTTTCATGAAGCTAAGGAGAAGCTCAAGACTGATCCTACTCCTGTTCTTGATAAAGTAAAAGAAAGACATGATAAGATCAGACAGAAATATCCCCAATGGTTTACTTCAGAAGAAGAGGAAAAGAAGAAGAAAGGCCCTGTACAAGCTTCTATCTTCAAGAAACGTCTGTCTAAGATGTCTGGGAATGTTATCAGCTGGGCGTATGTGGAGAAGACGAATATGTTGGGCGTCAAGTGGGAAGAAGGTATGTTATACTTCAAGCCCTATCGGAATGTTCTCAGTCTCCCCTTCTGGTACATCCGAGATCTTATTAGACTACACTTTCCTCTAAACTATGAGAAAGAGTCTAGCCTAGACAGTTTTTACAAAATTCTAGCTAGAGAAAGCCGAACTAAATGGAATTCTCTTCAACCTCAGTATCCCAAGTCTTATAAAACAGACAAGATTCATCCAACCACCAAAAGTCTAGTTTGGGAACACAAGATCAAGCCACCGAATTGCGTATCGAAGATTCCAATTGTCCCAGTTGAACAAGACTTCTCTTCAAAGTTCTATTATTGGCATTATGATGCAGCTACTACCGAAGCAGTGATAGTCTTGAGCAACTCACCAAAACTTTGCAGGAAAATCAGAATATGGGACCCGATGTGGCTAATTAACTGCTCAGCAAAAGATGTGGAGACGTTGCACCTGTATCCCATTCAGCATTTAAAAGACGAAGCAACTCAAGCAATGAAGTTTCAAAGGGTGATTCTCTTCTATCACGCCAACAAAGTTCACGCTGGATGCGACTGGTCAAGACTTACAAGGATCATGACGATGTCAGATTGAAGTGAAGACAGAAGTTGCTGCTAGTCATGTTTTGTTTGTTTCTGTTTATGAGTCAGTATAGTTGTTTTTATGTGTTATAAACTTTGTCTTTTGAAGTCTTTGTACGTATACTAGCCTGGTCCAAGGGGGAGTCTGTTAGTACATAATGTCCCTAGGCTAGTATATAAGTTGTTTGGACGCGGTTCAGGGTGTTTGGATGTGTTTATAAGCGTTTTGGGTATGTTTGGAGCTGACAGGCGATTAGGCATATTGGGATGCGATTAGGATGTAATCGCATGCCTTTGCATGCGATTAGGGCTTCAAATGCTAGTTATCCTCATGCGATTAGGCCCAATCGCATGATATTACATGGTGGATAGCTTCGTAATCGCCTGTACCTGTCTGTACGAATACGGGAGGTATAAATAGGCCCAATCATTACCCTAATCATTAGTTTTTGCCACACACACACTCTCCAAACACCCTCCCCTGGTCTGAGAAAGTCTGATTTGATCATTGTAACACTCGAGCTTAGTTGCTTTTGTTATTAGAACATATTCAGAGGTTTCTGCACTCTGAATATAACACTCGTGATTGTCGGTTGACCCGTTCGTCGATCCTACAAATAACTATAGGAAAAATAAAATAGCTGAAAAATAAAAACGAACCCATCCCCCCCCCCCCCCCCCCCCCCCGGAGTCGAGACACTGTTATGAATAACCCGTTGGACCCTAGTCAGGAAACGAATGGCTTCCGGTGCCAAGGAGCCAACGGTATCAAATGTCAGGGGAACGAAAATGTGCCGGTTCTCCTCACAAGCTTTAGCATGCTCCTCAACTTTCTTCGCCTCTCCTTTTCGCACCGTTTGCCCTGTTACAAAACCACTATCCCTCAAACCAACCAGGGGAGATACACCTGTTAGGTCGACACAAACATGTTTCCCCCAAGCCCACCCAAAGGCAAGCATGTCTGCTGGACGTAGGGTGGATCTCCCGTCTCCGGGGTCCGAGAGGAAATTCACAGGAGCCTCCTTCTTGGCTGAGATCTCAGCCTTTCTTAAAATGTCCCAAAGAACGTCTCGGACCCAGTCATGCCTATATTTGGAACTAGGCAACTCCTTACAGTGAACCACGTGTTCCCCGTATTTGTCCAAGCATGCCTTACGGCAAATCAGACAGACTTTATCTTAATGGTACATGAGTATCACCAAATGATATTTAAGATTTGCCTTGTATTCAACCCCAGACATGGTTTGACCCTGACATGGTTTGACCGTTTTTTCTATTGAGTTTCACAAAAGGAATGTTTAAATATACATATAAAAAACAGCATAAAACCTTAAATTTACAACCGTAACCATGAAATTATACACATCATATTATCACAAAGAAACACATATGCTTTCCAAAAAGAAGGATTGACAGGTACCCATACCTATTTTATAAAATAAAAAACAGAAAAACAATATATTAAAAGAAAACCTACTACAGTTACTAAAAATGGGTTAGTGGTCAGAAAGTATGTTTAACCTATAGAATGTAACGTCTTGATCAAAGAGGTACTTGTTTTGGATCAGAACTTTCATCAACTCAAGTAAACCTTATTTAACCATTACTCTTTCTTACACATACCCTCTAAATCTAGGACCCCCTACCCTAGCCCATACCAACATACTCTATTCAATATTCATTCAATTCTCTATATGTGCATAGCATAATGTACAAGTTATTATGCATAAGATACACCTAACTATGGTCCATGCATGAATTTTTTTTAGCTTTTATAGAACATATATAGTTAACTTGTTTAATTATACATAGAAAATACTAAATGGATTACTTATAAAATAATTACCTTAGTATGCATTAAAAAGTTTTAGATTTTATACAAACATATACTAGTGTAGATATACATAAAAAAATATTATACTTTATGAAAAAAATAATAATAAAGAAAAAACCTTACTTTTCTAAGTCCTATACAAATTAGGTTATCACGGGAGGTACCCCTTACCACCTAGCTAGAGAGGATGTGAGTTGGGTCTACTATCTCAAAGAACAATTATAGATACAGAGATATATGTACGTATATGTGAAGGCTTAACTATGCATTAATAAAGTGAAACATATTAGACTATGGGGTGTGGTTCCCCTTCCCCCTTCCTTCCCCTTGTCCACGTCAGCGCCACATCATTTTCCCCTTCTTCTCCCCCTTTTAGGGGAAATGGTTCCCCCTTCTTCCCCCTTCCTTTTTTTATTATTTAAGTATTAAAAAAAATAAAAAATAAAAAATAAACAAAACTCACACACACATACACTCATCAGACACACACACACACACTCTTCATCTTCTCCAAAACACACACTCTCTCTCTCTCTCTCTGATCTCTCTCTGATCTCTCTCTGATCTCTCTCTCTCTCTACTTCTCTTCCCTTTAAAACCCCACACACACACATACACGCTAGACAAAAGCTCCACCGCCGTCTAGTTGTCGTCTCCGGCGGCAGAAGCTCGTCTCCGGCAAAAAAAGCCCACCGCCGTCGTCTCCAAGTTCAGGTCTTCTCTCTCTCTCTAACCCCTCTCTCTCTCTCTCTCTTTAAAGCCCTCTCTCTCTCTCTATTTAACGTTCAAAAAAACGTTGGGAAATGGGACGGGGAGAACGGGAAGAATTCCCCGAGTTCACCGAAGCTGGAGCGGGGGGGGCGGTGTTCCCCTTCGGGGAAAGCTCCACGTCAGCCTTCCCGACCCTTTCCCTTCCCACACCCCACAGTCTTATGCTTGCATATTAACTCATTACAATTACAACTCATCAGAGGCATTTACTGGCCTGAAGTTGCATTTATAAAACCATAATATTGTACCATAATCACCTTTCATTCTGCCTTCTTGGGACTCAGCTTTCACTTATGCATTGTCCCTTTCTAATCTATATTTATTATCAATTAATATTCATCTTTAAATAATGCTCAAAAGTTTTCTAGCAAGCGTTCCGAGTTCGCCATTTGAATGCACGATTTATGACATGTTTAACGAAAAAGGTTTTTTTTAACAAGTTAAATGATATTATGTGACACAACCCTTAATAATATCTTTTTTATGCGACATTTGTGGTTTCAATATTTTTCAATTCAGTGTACCCTTAATAATATCTTTTTGTGTTGTTATTTTATAAATTGATCATGAAACCCTTAATAAATATAATGTGCACCTTTCTATTATTATAACCGGTAATATAAATTGTGAATAAAAGCTACCTCGAGCTCTAAAACCAAGCAGAAAGTAATTACAGTTTTTTAAAATATTAAAAGACTTGATTAAATCAAATTATTATTCAAGCAATATTAACACTCTCCAATGCTCTTTCTTGATGACATTTTATTCTCTGTGCACAAATCCAAATGTATGACAGTACTATACAAAAATAAGAACTTAAAATGGCAAACTTAACTTTCTCCCAAAATACCATTTTTAACTCACTAAACAATATATTATTATGTTTTTAAAATGTTTTAATCCCATCCAAACATTTATAAAAAAAAAAAAAAACACATCAAAATTCGATTTAAAAGTTTGAATATAACCATATAAATCAATTAACATTGTCTTAGCAATAGTCATAATCATCATTACAAATTTGTTAAATACTACTAGTAGTGCAACTAACTACATGATCAATGTGTTATAACTAACATCAAAGCATGCAAATTAGAACTTCAAGATCTTGGTGGTGGGAAGAATTGTGTACCAACCATGAAAGCATTGAGTGGAGTTGGAAATATGTTGGAAGGATCTATGTTAGTAGCATTTGGATTCACTGTGGTTGTGGAAGCCGCCATGGTGCCGGAGGTTATAAGGTTAAGTTGTTGATGTTGAATGCGGGCATGATCGCCTGCTGCGGCGGAGGAACTCTCCCCTCCGCCGCCAGGTTGGTTGTATCGACCCTCAGGACCGTAGTCGTAGAGAATTCCCTTGAAAATATGCCCGCCGATGTTAACTGCGGTCTGGTATGCCAGCTGCTCCTCCGCCTCGCCCATAGCACTCACTCTAACGCACCGGAAAACCGCAGGAGAGCTCAATTCTGCTGGGAAATGACCAATTTCTAACCCTAAATTAAGAAAATAGTAAGGACATGTGTATGTACAAAATTTACAAATAGTTCTACTTTGGTTTAGGTATAATGTAGACCATTCACCTAAAACATGCTAAATGACACACTAGGTGTATACATATATGATACACACCATAGATATGATACACCCACAGAATTATATAGATTCAATTAGGATAGAATAATATTATGGCCTTTTTCTTATTTCAAAAGTTTTTTCAGTAGGTTTTTACATGTTTGACAAATAAATAGTTCGTTATCATCGGTGATACCACCTGATCGATGATAAGCGAACTTTGTTACGAACACAAGCAAACTCAAGCCAACACTAATTCTTAAACTTCGATAAGAACAAGAGCAAACTCAAGCCAACACCAATTCTTGAGACTATATATGGAATGAAAGACGGAGTTTGTTCCCTTGACTAGCGAACTCAAGACAAGTTTGCTTGTCACATTAACGAAATCGAGTAGTTAACTTACCACCTCACTGGACTTGCATGAATTCACCACCCAAGATAACAAACTATCTATATGTCAAACATTTTTCAAGAAACACCTATAAACACTTGTGCAATCTTTAGACCACCTACTAGTAAAAAAAAAGTTATTTTATACGTGCAAAACACACAACATAGACATAACACTATAACAGTTAACACGATGTTGTCAAAGCCTACAAGTCTTGAAATGTGAAGCTAATCTATCATCTATGTATGTATATACATATCTATATGTATCATCAAATGAGAATAAATCTCGGTAAAGAACAACCCATTGTTTTTTTCTCCAAACCCCAATAATTGGATGTAACAATAATTCAAGGGTTTTGTTTGTTTCTTAAAAAATTGTATAAAACAAAGAGACATTCTTTACCTGAAGAAATGTTCTGATGATGTGTAGATGGCAATGTAACAGCCACCGCACCACCACCACCGCCACCGGTAGCAATAATATTATGCTCCTCCCTAAATCTTTTCAAATTTTGATCACTACCACCACCACCACTACCACTACCTCTCATCATCAAACTCAGCTGATGGTCACCTAAATTATGCTCATGTTGTTGACCTAACGACGCGAGCTGCTGTTGCCGCTCGCGTCGTTTAGCCGCGGGTACCCACGTGCTTTTCACGTGGGTTTGACACTGAAACCCGCGGCTTTTACAACATGTCCTACACCTCATGTATTGACAATCTTTCTTCGCTTGGTTCCCACAATCCTGACAATTCGTACCGCCACCACTGCCACCACCAACTCCAACATATTCTCCTCCAACGATCCCATACCCACCTTGCCTCATCGTAGAAAAAGCGTATAAATTGTTGGAACTAAAGTTACTATTACTATTATTATTACTATTACTATTTCTTTGCGTACCTGTACCAGTACCGGTACTGCTATTTCCGTCAGTGTCACCCTGTGGTGGTGACAGCTGACGGTGCTGCTGGTACCGGTACTGATCAAGCTGGTAGTACTGCTGCCATACGTCAAATCCTTTGTTGTAAATCTCTTCGTTTTTGAACAAATGTAAACTATTTGGTGTAATCACCCTATTTTCTTGCTCCAAATTTTGATCATGTTGTTGATCTTCAACTTTAGTGATTGATCCAAATGCTAGCCCACTACCTAGTGAGAAAAAACCAGACATGTTTCCTGACTAAAATTCCCTAAAAATAAACAAGAATCCATACCAAAATAGATAATAGAAGAAACTATTATAAAGGTTTTGCTCTAGGGTTCGTTAGTTGTATGAGAAAGATTTTGTGTGTGTATGTGTGTGTTAAGAAGAGAGAGGTTTTGAACTTTATTTGTTTGATATTATTATTATTATTATTATTATTATTATTATTATTATTATTATTATTATTATTATTATTATTATTAATTTCTATTGGAAATGTTTGTCTTTTTGTTATTTGGATGCATTAAACTCACGCCCCTGCAACGCCGCCATAGCCACTGCAAACCTCCACACTCTCTCTGCTACATCAATTTAATACAACACCGTACTCTCTCTCTTCATTCTTTCTCTCTCTAAAAACCTCTTCGAAAATCTGTGTAATCAATCTCCCAATATTTCCTCTACAGTTGTCTGGCAGTTGAAAATAAAAGTCTGGTTTGATCTTCACCGTTGTAAGATGATCGAACGGTTGGTGTTGTGTACACGTGGCATTTCATCAGCTTTTTGTTATTCGTCCTTGCACCGGAAAACACGCCCTGCTTTTCTCCTTTTTTTATTTTTTATTGTTATATTTTTACTTTTATATACTATGGGTTACATTATTATATAATAACATTTAAGGTAGGTTCTTGGCTACAGTAGCCAAAGAACCCCTTATTTTAACTTTATTCACAAAAATGCTATTATAAGGTTAGATTTTTGAGAATTTGCAATTTTTACGTACTTTCTTTTTATCTTTTAAAACAAACAAATCACCTTAAAACTCTTTAGTTTCGTTAATTGTTTTTATGTATTGCAACATTTTTCATTTTATTTTTTTGTTGTTTTATATACTAAGCTTTGTAATTTGCATATTTTATTTTATTTAGATAGATTATAAGTTTATGTCAACTCTTTTGGTATAAGTTTATATTGTCTTCATTTATGTTTTATCTTACGTGACGGTATAATTCGCGTTTTTGTTTTACGATTTTTTTTATGGTTTTGGACTCTTAAGTTTGTATGTTTCACTTTTGGCTTTTCATATTTTTCTTTCTTTCCTTTTTTTTGTCCTTAAGTTAAAGCTTTTCGGTATAATTCGAGTTTATTTACGTTTTATGCCATCTCCTGGTATAAGTTATTGTCTGTGTTCGCCTACGTTTTACGTAACGTGGCGGTATAAATTCACGTTTTTGTTTAACTTTTTATTCCCGATTTTTATCGTTGTTTGCTTACTACTTAGAATGATTTTACAATCCCCTCCCCGCAAAGCGGGGAGTTAACACTAGTTCTTTAAATAAATTACGGATGATCCATGTGCACGATTTGTTTTTTTGTATGATTATTGATTTGGTTTTTATTATTTTTGTTAAACCTACATGTCTACATCTTTTACTAAATTTTGAAGACAAATCCTACGTAATGAAAACAAATGGATCATAAGATAACACGACAACAGGTACTAGAAAATTTGAGTTGCACATAGCTGATGTACAATCTTAGTACACAAAACACAATTCAAAAGATAACACGACAACCTAAGTTATGAAACATAATTGTGTTTTAAGTAAATATGTTTTAACCCTCATATAAGATGCATAATACATGTATGTACACAAATAATGTAACTTTAGTGAATATGTTTACAGCCCTAAAATAGTAAAAAAAAAATGTGGATATCATCTTCAGAGGCGAAGGTTATTTGGGTCCAGGGGTGGCCCTGGCCCCCCCTTTTTTTGGCGCAATAGTGGAAATTTGCGATTTTCGTAGGTAAATTGTGTCCGGGTTGAGTCCGCCCCCCGTCGGTTTTCCACTACCGATCGAAAAAATTTGAGTCCGGCCCTCGCCGATTCCAAAACCAAGCTTCGCCACTGATCATCTTTATACATATCCAATGTATGCACCCGGTGGACCATGGGTAGGTTAGGATATTTCGAACTTGTGGTTATCGTAAAATTAATAGGTATAACCAGCAAGTTCAACCTGGACTTATGGTAATTATCCGTTAACTTGTGATTCCGCTAAGACATTTCTTAGTAGGATTATAACTATCTAAACTTGTCTCATATCTAGAACTCGCAACTCGCCTTGGACTTCCACTTGGGAGTTTTATTACCCTAGAACGTTTTTGCTTAAGGATAACACACTAAAAGATTTAACATTGAGGTGTTTAACATCCCAAAACATCTCCACTTGATTCTTGTCATCTAATTTCGGTTATTCTTAGGGACTATAACATCCCAAATCCAATTGTCAATCGGTTACTAACATTCATATTTGATGATATGTTATAACCACTTAACTATGTTATTCTAGCATGCAATTCAATATCATCTAACATGTTTACTACCATCATGATCTCTACTTTTGAAGCTAAGAATATTATAAAAAGCAAGCTAAGGTATAAATCATGTACAATCATGAATTCCACGATGAAAAAAGTAATTAAGGGGAGGGGCACTTCTAGTAAGGGTTTTTTTTTAATGATTTTAACTAATTATGCACTGCCATATATCACTTCACTGCTTTACTTCATTGAAACACTTTTTTTGCAGGCACCACTCTCCACTAATTCTTTTTTTTTCATTTAAATACAAATCTAAACATTTTTTTAAATTCACACGGTTTTTAGATCTTACCACCAAACGGTCAGTACAAGATTTAATTTCCCATAAACCGTCCCACCCAACACGGTCAAAAATATTTATGTGCATTAAAACCGGTCTCATATAACCGTCAGTAACTTTAATTTTACATGCAATACGTTTGAGATTTTTTTGTATATAAACCACCATACCACGGTGGTGAAAACACACTTCAACATCAAAAACAGCCACACCCTTCAAAATGACGCGTTGAACCGAAAATGAAGAAATGACTCTGGTTGTGTGCGTTAAAGACGTACAAAACGACCCATCTTTGCAACGCCAACGCTCGGGGGGGGGGGGGGCACAGGGTTCTGGGACCGTGTCTTGGGCGACTTCAACCAACAAGTCGGCCAAAACAACCGCACAATCAAGAGCATGCAGAGGAAATGGACCGATCTCAACAACAAATGTGATCGGTGGACCACCTGCTACGAGCGCACCATGAGCCGGCACCCGAGGATTGTGCCGGAGTTGGCTGTTGAGATAAACCAGGTGACCTATGCGGCTCGTTACCGCAGCACGTTTGACCATGTCCGGGCATGACAACTCATTCATCAACTTTAAGCTTTATTTTTGTATGTTTTGATGTATTTTTATTATGTTTAATATTAATGAATTATATTTTATGTTTTTGTTTTAATTTATTTTTATTATGTTTAAAAACACACGGTTTAAATAAAAAAGCAATAACGAAAATGTGGTTTGACTAATAAAACTAACGGTTATACTAAAAAAAATGAATTATATTAAATCAAAAATAAAAAATACACGGTTACCAGCCTGTTAGATAGAACCAGAAAACGGTTCACGGGACCACTACCAGCATGGGTAGCGGCGGTGTTACCGTACTGATAGTGAGGTACTCGTGACCATTTCTTGTGACGCCCCATCCCCTAACACATAATGAGTGTGTGTATATACAGGGCCGTCTCAAGGGGGAGTATTTTGAAGCTAGGGCTTTAGGTCTCCAGTCTAATAAGGCCCCTAAATTTTAAAATAAACTTTGAATATGTGTTTTTTTTCTTTGTAATCAAGATGAGAGACCTTTAACTTAATACCTCTAAGGTCTGTAAGTCTTATCATGCAAATAGTTCTAATTCTACAATTATTTTCATCTTCACGTTTTATGTTGTTTTTTAAGTCTTACAAAAGGGCCCCCATTTTCATATTTGCTTTAGGCCACCATAAATGTTGAGCCGGCCTTGTGTATATATATAGATCATGTTGTATATCTAAAGCCCGAGATAAAACAAAGAAATCGATTTGACTCAGTACAACATGTATAATTATCGAGATAAAGTACCACGGCCCTCTACGGTCAGCGCATGGTCCAACTTTAAGAACAATCGTAGAGGTCATGCATGCTGAACTTTTATTATATGTTTGTCTATTAAAATAACCATTTTTCTAACACTTTTACTTGCCTCCTGAGAACCTACATGCTAAAATACAATCATTTTATTCCTAGAGTAATTATGCACAGCCAAATTAACATTACTCGAACATATGTCCACAAAAGTTATGGAATAAGACTAATGCCAGCCGGTCATGAGGATTTTAGTGCCTCGGCAGAGCTGAAAAAAAGCCCCTTAGGCACAAACGAATTATATAAAGTAATTTGTTTTAAATGACAATTAACGTTATAGCAATAAGCATAGCAAAAATATAGTATTAGCATGACATACTGTAATAGGTAACCGACGATTCATGAAGCTTTCCTAGCAATCTTGATAGTAAATTGTTTTATCAGCTCTTTACAATTTATACTCTCTAAATTTTTAAAGAGGGACCACCAAATTTTTCATTTTCATATAAACACAAACTAGCACCCCCTCCGCTCCCCCCGCTACACGATGGTCCTTATCGGTTCGTTTGGTAACGACGTCAATACGGTATCGGCACTAAGTATAGTAACTGAAAGAGAAAAACAAATAGCGTCGTGCTATGACCAAAACGATTTACACATAAGGTGTACATCTAGTAAGGTTTACCTTGCGCTCCACCGTAGTAAGAACGTATGTTAAAGTTATTCAATTATTTTGAAATGTTATGCAATGTCTAATAGATTTATTCGCTTAATGAATTTGAATAAAAATTATATAAAAACGTGAAAGAAACAATTCTACTTGATCCCAAACAAATTACAATTTTAAATTGCTTGTTTGTTAAATTTGTTTTAAAATCTTGTGTGAAATTATTTATTAAATTTTGTTGAAGAACTGAAAATGCTCACGCTGGCTATTTAATAGCATTTTAGCTTAGATATTATTTTTAAGCCACAGCCTTATAAATAAAATACTACACACTACACAATTTAGTGAATTTACTCTGTATCTTTGTGTGTGAGGTAAAAAAATTGAAAAGAAACATACAAATTTTGGCGTATCCCATGATTCGTTCACAGGACTTTAACTATGAGAGTGAGCAATTGAACCAACTGATCTGTATTAATTTTGGAAATGGTTTCGCACAAAAACACTTATTAAGTATATAATATATTAATTTTTTGGCCCCGTACGACAAACGGGCCTCGGCCGGGGGTGCGGCTCGCCCACCCCCAAGGCCGGCCCTGACTAATGGGTATGGGGACAACCCAACTGGATTGTCGTCCTTCATGCCAGATTACCCGACACATCATTAGACCATGTGTAGTGGTAAGGGGAAAAAATAAGGCCCCTGATGCTGATTGTTTCACGTGGCAGCTGAGTCAGCATGGGGCTTGAAGTGAAAAAAGGGTGTAGTGGTAAGGGGAAAATATAAGGCCTCTGTTTTCTGATTGGTTGTTTATATTATTATTTTTTTAATTAATTAACTCAAAATAATTAAAATAAAAGACAAATAAATATAAAAAAATCTATATATATATATATATATATTGAAAATCCTAAAATCCTACATGTCATTTATTTAGGCATTCTCTCCTTTGAGAAATGCCATGTAGGATCATAGGTGGCACCTATACACCAATTAAAAAAACAAATAATATACTCAAATCTAATCTACTAAAATTAAATATTCAACCTTTATTATTTTCCCTCTCATGTTTCTTCTCATAACTTTTAAACGTTAATATCTTTTATATACGAGATTTTTTAAAGAAAAAAATTACACCAAATTAACGAGCGTTTTATTATCTTTCCAACGAATACCATAGTGATATATAAAAAACGGAGAAAAAACGACTATTTTTTGTAACCCGACAGGTATTGTGTCGGGTTAGGGATTAGTTAAAAAAACGGAGAAAAAAACGACTATTTTTTGTAACCCGACAGGTATTGTGTCAGGTTTGGGTTTAGTTTAAAAAAAATGTGGGTTACTATATACCCGATCATATACCCATGAATTTTTTAACGCATCACATAACCCTTAGACTAATGACATTATATAACATTTTGTAATGGCACTAGATTTATACTCCGGCGCAGAGATTCGTTTTTTTTTTTTTTTGTATTTGAATATGATAACTTATGGCAGAGATTACAAACACACAACTAATATTAAAAAAAAAAGTTATAACTAATATTAAAAAAAAAGTTACAAATAACATTAAAACACACTGTTTATATTAATTTAAACATTACATATTCCTAAATTACTTATTTAAACACTAGATAATCCTAAACTACTTATTTAAACATTACATAATTAATCCTTATTTTCTCTCCTATGGAGAGTAATTATCCCAGTCCTCGAGTGTGTACTCCGGCGGGGACACGGAACGATCGCTATCGCGACCATCGGATCTCGCATCCGAGCGGATCCAGCAGTACTCACGAGGAGGGAAATAATAGTAGAAGCGTTCCTCTTCCTGAGCAGCTTCTCAGTGGGCTCCCGGAGATGAGGGCTTGGAGTGGGGTTGGGGTTTGGTTGGTTCTCCACAAACTGTAGCCGACCCATTCCCCTAACAGCCATAACATAATCTACAGCCCACACACACTCCTCATCAGTGAATTCAGTATTTGGGTGTGTGCCAGTGTATCCTGAGAGTGGAGGAATGGGGAAGAAGTTCAGAGAATTTGTAGGAGTAGAAGAAAACACTTGTTGAGGATGAGGAGGAGGAGGAGGAGAAGAAAACACTTGTTGAGAAGGAGGAGGAGGAGAAGAAAACACTTGTTGAAGAGGAGGAGGAGAAGAAAACACTGGTGCACGACGTCTCCGGCGAGCGTATCGCCGGAGATTGGACGGTTCGGGAAGATCGTTTGGATATCCACCACCCATAACTGGTTTGTAGTGTAGTTTTTAAAAAATTGTAGTGTAGTGTTTTTGTTTGTGTAGTTTGTATATGTTTGTGTAGTTTATATATATATATATATATATATATATAGTAAAAAAATAAAAATAACCGTTCAAAATTAACGGTCCAATTTTTAAATGTTCAAACGGTCGATTGGTCACGTGGCACGATATGATTTGTAGTTAAAATGGTTGCAGAGCGTTATTCTAACCCCCCCCCCTTTTTTTGCCCAATCGCGCCCCCCGTAACGGTGTGGGGGCGCTATTTTTGTGTTTCACGCCAAATCACGCTTCCGCTACAGGGGGTCTTATAGTGAGTTGTCCTTATTTTAGGGACTAACTATGAGTATGGGGACAACCCTCCCATTTTTATTAGTAATTATTTATTTTTTAATTATATTTCAAAGTAATAAATAATTAATATAAAATTAAGTATTAAAATTAATTAAAAAATTACAACTAAAAAAACATATACTTAAAAAAAATACAAGAGTTTCTAAAATTTTAATAAACTAGACATACTTTTTACGTATGTTTTCTTGTAATTTGCCAAAGTTTCACGATTTGTTTCGGGAAAAGTCGAAATGTCAATCGACAAAATTTTGAATTCCTCTAGTGCTTTATTTTCTTCTATTAACTTGATATTCTCGCTCTTGACCCGTATCTTTTTGCCTTGTGCCATGTTGGAAGCTTCCATTTGGGTCTGTATACCGTCTAGCCTGAAACCGCCCCTGATCCCGCTACGTGATGCGGATTTTCTTGCAGTCACTGCTAGCTTTCTTGCTTGGTCCCGACCTAGTTTAGTAACAAAATAATTAATAAGTAAAAAATTTTAAAAAAATAATCATAATTAATAAGTAACAATTTAAAAAAAAAAAATAATAATAACCTATGGGACCTGGTTCTTCCTCAAGCGGTTAGTCGTCAAACTCTGCCTCCTCGTTTATATTAATGTGAATCGTACGGCTCGGCCCACCCGCGCCTCCCGCACTATAACTTCCTTCCTTGGAAGGTTTTCTACGTTACCTCGTTTGGGACCGACTCCCACTTTCAATTGGTTTTCAAAATCGACCAAGCCCGCACGTGCGGGAAAACCTTTTTATGATCGGCTCTATACTTCCGCATCGCCTCCTCAAAAAAATTTTATTCATTCCACCCACTAGGTGGGTTTGATTTTATTTGGTTATAATAACCATTGAATCAGGTGCGAGTTTTGTTCATTATTCTCCAATTCGAGCTTATGGAATCGTTCCTTCGATACGACGCTTGTTGCATGAGGTTGTGGAAATGTTCAATCGGTTTGATCCAAAAACCCTCGCCGGATTGGTTTGTACCTACATTTTAACAAAAATATGTTAGTAAAACAAATTTGTAACAAATAAAAATTATTACTAACAATGGGATCTTGACGTAGCAAGCCACACCTCAGCCAACGCCTCCTCCGCGACTTCGATCCAATTCTTCGGCGCTCCATCTAGTGGCTTACCCCATCCTTGACCTTTACCTATATGTGCACATTTACCTTTACCTTTGCCTTGTGGTAGCGTAACTTGAGTTTCGGGAACGGTCTCTTCGTTGTCACTATCCTCATTTACGAGATGAGACGGACCTATCGGTTGGGTTTGTTGGGTTTGTTGAGTTGGTTGGTTGGTTGAGAAGGGGTGAAAGAAAATTGTTGTTAGGAAAATTGTTGCATTTGCATATATTGAACAGGATTGAATTGGGCAAAAGCGTTCGGGTTTTGTTTGATGGCCGCGAAAGGTGGTACTTGACTCGAAATAGGCGGGTTAACTACCGGCATGTAATAACTCGTCGTTATATTCGGGTTGTTCGGATTGAAATGGTTGAAAGGATCCACGAAAATTTGAAAGAATGGTTTGGATTTTATAGTTTGAAAGTGTGTTTTATAAAAATATGAGAGAGTGGGTTGATTTGATAAAGAGAAAATCGTATAAAAATTTGAAAGAATGGTTTGGATTTTATAGTTTGAAAATTATTATTACTATTGTTATTGTTATTATTATTATTATTATTATTATTATTTTTTGGAAGTGATCGTTTGGTGTCTAACGGTCAACAAATTAAATAGCAGAGAGGAGATGGTGGCCCGTTTTAAACGTCCTAGGGAGGACAATGGGGACGAGGATGGGTTGGGGTGGTATTCACGTCTGGGACGATCCAAAACGGGGCAAGGGACGGTCCCTATACCCAACAGTCTAAAAAAAGAGAAAATTGCTCGAATATCCCTATGGTTTGCCCAAATTTCACCTTTAGCCCTGATGACGTGGGTCCTAAAACGACCACGTTTAGTCCCTTGTCAAAAACTAAAGCAAAGTAAAGTGTTAAGGTTTGCCTGACTTAATGGAGCTGAACAGCTAATATAAGGCAGCCTGGCTGCCATATGGTAACTATACAGTAGAAAGCAAACAGTAAAACTCATTGGAAATGTAAAAAGGTATTTTGGCTTCTTGCTATGGTCAAAGACAAAACATCACACAGCTCCAAGCAAGGCCTAGGAAATATAAGCTGAAAATATACCAAATGGGCAAAGTCTTACTGCAGGGAACATATAGAGAGTCAATCCTTACCAGGTATAGTAGGGAGGCTACCATAAGGGAGCTCCTGGGCAGAATTCCACTGCCTATATAAAGAGACCCTTGGGTTGTCATTCCACACATTCACTCCTCACTTCTTCTCTTTACTCTTACACTCTATACTTCATTATTTCCCAACTCCAATCGAATATATACTTATTCTCACGCTGGAGTCCAAACGCAGGAGGCCCCCTCCTGCGTTAAGGCTAACGGTGTCTGTTACCTTGTGCAGGTCCTTCCAGGAGCTAGAGGATCCCCTAAACCTAACACACCCTTAACTAATAATACAATACATCTCTTAACCTAATCCCGGTCATTTTCCTTGTTGTAGCAATAAGTGGCGCCCACCGTGGGGTTGTCGCTACTTTGAACAAAACGTTGGAAGTTTCTACAGTCCCGTTTGTTCTTAAGTAACCTTCTTTTGTGATGACCGGTGGAGATAGCCACCAAGATGGGGGTCTTCCAGAAACTCCGGCCAACAGTCACACTTCTGGTGATGTTACAGGCCGAGAAACACCTGGAACGGACGGACCACGTGTCGAACCGTCTCTAGGAGACATGCCTGACTATCGAACTCCGCAGTCCTCAAGGGCTGTCAATTCGTCTCCTAGAGACGATGTGTTGTTACCTATTGAACGTATGGATATCACCCCGGAGGGAGTACAAAGAAATTTCTTGCAACTCCGAGACCTTCTGAATGGTTACGTGTGAGAGGAGAGGTCCAGAGGCGTAAGGGTCACGTTGTCTTATGACGAGTAACCTACTGTTACCCTCTCACCTAGTCCTCCATTGCTGGGAATTACTATCTCACTAGCAACTCGACGTGCCAACACAAACCCACACCCCTACTTGAATAGTCAGGGAGGTATCTTTTCAGGGGGAGGTCCCAGCAGTTCTGTGCTTTCCCCCGGGGTCCAAGAATACACGGTAGAGCAGTTATTGGAAAACGCACGAGTTTCCCTGCCGCCTTCAACACCACTCTCCTATGTAGAAGCTCTGAGGTCCCTACCTCTGGCCAGCAGTGTTGTGGCCACTTCCCTTGTAGGAGCCGGTTGTCTTGCTGGAGGTCCTGTCGTCCATCTAGGAACGACATACCCCAACTACTCACATCCACAATACTCACCTTACGTGCCGCCATATTTCCCAACATGGCCGGGAGGTTACCCATGGCAGTATCCACCTCCCCTGAACCAAGTGACAGGAACGTCTCTTCCTGGAGGCCAGAGCTTGGGAGCTTCCCAACCCCTTGTTCAAACCTCTGCGGCCGAAGTCAGAATTGAGGCTACCCCCTAAGAGCCATACCGTCCCAAGTCGTTGGAATGCTTCGCCGAGCACATAACACACTTTGACTTCCCTAACAAGATCAAAATGCCGGCTAATGTAAAAACGTACGATGGGACTGAAGATCTCGACGATCACCTGAACGTTTTCTCTGGGACAACCACTGTGGAAAAGTGGAACAATGCTGAGTGCTACTATATGTTTATGCAAACCTTGGTAGGACTAGCTCGCCTATGGTTTTGTGGTCTCCCAGCTCGGAGCATCTCCTCATTTGATGATCTGAGGAGAAGTTTCACATCCAACTTTAACCCCTGAGGAAATGTACTAAAGATGTTGCCATACTACACGAGATCCAGCAGGGAGAACATGAGGATCTCCGTAGCTTCATCGAGAGGTATAAAAGGGAGGGCCTACAATATAGTGGAGCCACAGAGAAGATCCGAGTGTCGGGATTCATGGGAGCCATTCGTCCCAAAAAGCTGTTAAAAAGATTTCATGAAGATGTTCCTCAAACCATGGAGGAAGCCTTCGAAAGAGCAGAAGCCTTCCTTCGGGGAGAAGAAGTTCTCACTCAACAGGACACCAGGAAACGGGATCGGGGAAGCTGGAGAGACGGTTCAACCAGCTCCCGAAGACCTGGGTTCCAACCTTATAATGAAAGACGATCTGGTAGACCATTCGAAACCAGAAGAAACGAAGAAAGAAGACGGTCTCCCAGATCAGGGAGGTACCATGATAGAGAAAAGCAGGTATTCACAGTTCTCACCAAGACCCCTCAGGAGATACTTTCCACTGAGGAGGTCAAGTACACCTTCCGACCTCCCAGGCCTTTGTCCAAACCAGCCAACAAGAGGGATGCCCATAAGCATTGTGCCTTCCACAACGATACGAGACACCACACAAAACGATTGTTACCAGTTGAAAAAGAGAATATAAGAGGTTGTTAAGTCCGGTGAGCTGGCTCACCTGATCAAGGATACCAAAGGAAGGAAGGATGATGGGAAGAAGGACAAAGAGGTCAACATGATCAGGTACGAGGGGAACCAGCAGATCAAGAGGGGTCGTACCGAGCCCTGGAACAAACAGTACATCTGCCTTCCCCCATGCTCCAGATGAACTGATCATTACCCCAGTAATAGTGGAAGCCGAACTAGATGGCTTCCCGGTGGATAGGGTGTACATGGACTGTGGTGCCTCGTTAGAAGTAATGTATGAACGATGTTTCGAAGCACTGAGTCCAGAGATCAGGTCCAACTCAAACCATCAGACGCCTCTCTTGTGGGTTTCTCAGGGGAACGTGTGCATCCCCTAGGGAAGCTCACCCTAAGTGTCTGTTTCAGAGATGGGGACTTATCAAGGACGGTGACCTTCTCTGTAATCAGGTACCCTTCGAGCTATAACGTCCTCATTGGAAGAATGGACATTGCTACCTTCGGTGTTGTAATATCAACGACACATGGCTTAATGAAGCTTCCTACTCCCAATGGAATCCCAACCCTGAAGCCGTCAGCTGAAGCCCTTCTTATAGCCTCCGAGGAGGAGGCCAAAGACCCTCGGGAGCTAGAGACACCAGGCAGTAATTCCACACGGGAAGTCAGCATAAACCCTGCCTACCCGGAGCAGACCATCAAAGTAAACAACCTGCTCCCAAAAAAGGTTATGTGTGAACTAATCAATCTTTTGGTATGTT
Source organism: Ambrosia x helenae (assembly GCA_030844895.1). Lineage (NCBI taxonomy): Eukaryota > Viridiplantae > Streptophyta > Magnoliopsida > Asterales > Asteraceae > Ambrosia > Ambrosia x helenae. The sequence goes on from JAUTDX010002900.1 coordinate 51,142, forward strand.
CGTGACCTGGCACATCTAGACATTCCTTTATACTATGACAGGTGTCCATATACTTTCCTTTATACTATGACATCTGCCTACCTGGAGCAGACCATCAAAGTAAACAATCTGGGAATGTGATAGCCTGGGCTTACATAGAACATGCCAATATCCTAAGCATCAAGTGGCAGGAAGGGGACTTATACTTCAATTATTATGACAAGATCAAGAGTTTGTCCTTTTGGTATGTTCGTGACCTGGTACATCTAGACTTTCCTTTATACTATGACAGGTGTCCCGGATTAGAGAGCTTCTACTGAAATCAGAAGAGAGAGAGAGGGAGTACACATGGTTGGAGATCTTTCACGCCTCAGTATCCAAGATCTTACAAGACCAAGAAGCTGCATTCCATCACCAAGCATCCGATATGGGAACACAAGATCAAGCCACCTGATAGCATGTCCAGAATTCCGATTGCTCCTATCGATTAGGACTTCACTCTGAAGTTCTGGTTCTGGCATTACGATTCGATAACTAATGAAGCAGTGATCGTTCTGGACAATGCTCCCAATATGTGTAGGAAGATTAGGATCTGGGATCCTATGTGGTTGATCAACTTATCAAAGAAAGATGTAGAGACGTTGTTCCTGAATCCAATCCAACACCTGAGGCAAGAAGCCGATCAAGCGATAAAGTTTCAGCGCGTGATTCGGTTTTGCCATGCTCACAAGATACATGCCGGATGTGATTGGTCGAAGCTTACAGGGATCAGAACTGCAAATCCTTGAAGACTGAAGATGCTGCTGTTTAGTTTTTGTTGTCTGCTCATTTGTTTGATGTCTGTTTATGAACAATGATAGTTGTTAACTGTTTTTGTTTAAAGTTTTGTCTTTTGTAATCATACTAGCTAGGTCCAAGGGGGAGTCTGTTAGTACACTATGCCCCTAGCCTAGTATAGGTGTTGTTTGGTATGTATTACGGGTGCTTGGGTGTGTTTGCAAGTCGTTTTGGCATGATTGCATGCTGCAGATGGGTAGCTTTTGTTACAGGCGAGTAGCTTAGCTACTCGTGTGTGTTTCAGACGAGTAGCTAGCTACTTGCCCCAGCTACTTGTGTGTACTGTTGCTACTCGTGTCTAAGGCCCTGGACGAGTAGGACATGTATAAAAGCCATCAATCATTGCCTTGATCATTAAGTTGTCACATCACACATTCCCCAAGCACCCTACCAAAGGTCTAAAGGTCTGAGATTGTCTGTAAACACCTGAGCTCTGTTTTAATCAATCGATACAACCTTTTAACCGTATTTTGTGTGTGTTGATGCTTCATTTATCTTAGTTTCATTGTCGTTTTTGTTGTCCGGACCTGTTTAGTGGATTCCGCACTCTAAACAGTAAAGCTCGTGATTGTCGGATGACCCGAAAGTCGATCCCCAAGCACCCTACCCAAGGTCTAAAGGTCTTAGATTGTCTGTAAACACCTGAGCTCTGTTTTAATCAATCGATACAACCTTTTAACCGTATTTTGTGTGCGTTGATGCTTCGTTTATCTTAGTTTCATTGTCGTTTTTGTTGTCCGAACATGTTTAGTGGATTCCGCACTCTAAACAGTAAAGCTCGTGATTGTCGGGTGACCTGAAAGTCGATCCTACACGAAGCACACGAAGAAAGGCATCACCTTCCTGGTATGATTGGTAGCATTGATTGCACTCATTTAGTTTAGTGAGCATGTAATAGGGAATTACGAGGGCAATATATGAGAGGCGATCATCAATACCCTATGATCATGCTGGAAGCGATTGCTTCGAAAGATATATGGTTTTGGCATGCTTTTTTTGGTCCCCACGGTTCACTCAACGACATCAATGTTCTCCAAAAATCTCCAGATTTTCTTACCCAACGAAACGGAATGGTGCCGAAGTGTCCATTTACTTTAAATGGCAACTTATATAAACGTGGATATTATCTTACCGATGGCATCTACCCTACCTGGTCAACATTTGTGAAAACGTTTCGATATCCGACCGATCTGAAGGAAAAGAAATTCGTTAGGGCACAAGAAGGGGGTAAGGAAGGATGTAAAGCGAACGTTCATAACATTAAAGGGGAAATGGGGAATTACCAACCGACCCTTCAGGCCGACGACCATTGATAGGTGTAGAGTCATCGTCTATACGTGCATGATATTGCATAACATGATCATTAAATACGAGGATCGTGCGATATCACCGGTCCACATAAGCGATCCCCTAGTCCAGCCAGTGTTCGATGAAGTTGCCTATGAGGAGTTGAGAGACTCCGATACGTATTTCCGATTTCGAAATGATCTCGTGGAAAATCTAGCCGCACTTGATCTACTGCACCTCGAAATGAATTCCGAATAGTTTTTCTTTATATCGTTTGTTTTTAATTTGTGTATTTGAATTTCTATGTTTAATTTAATATTAATATTGTAAGTTTATTTTATTAGTTTTATAATATGTTTAATTTTTGATAATATATTTAATTAATGTTTATTTAACAAAAAATAGAAAAGAAAAAACATTTCAGTGAAGTGAATCAGTGTTACTCCTATAAAACTGTTTCAGTAAAGTAAATTAATAATGTGACTGTGGAAGATTGTTGTAAACCATCACCATGATTTCTATACTCCATATATTCCATTAGACCTTCCGGTGTGGAACCGGCATGAGGGCCGGCAAGGAAGGTCAAGCCGTTGCCGCCCTGGGCAACACCGCCCCCACCAGGGCCGGCACGGCATCAGCGGCAAGGACACGCCTCTCATGCCGGGGCTGTTTGAACGTGGACGATGTGAAGAGCAGCTGGGTGAAAGCAAGGACACCACACCCTTGGCCCGGCAAGAGGAGCCCCGGCAACGATCTCCGGTGACGTGGAGCCAGAGGTGGCGGTCCGACGTCGATGCCGGACCTCAACCACACCGGAAGGTCTTAAGGCATTAACAAAAGATAAGATAAGATAGCAATGATGAGTTGATGATAACATTAAACAGTAGAAATCAAACTTCTTGAATCGTTTCTAGAGTACTTCTAGGGCTTGCTACAATAATGAACCTGGTAGTTTTTTTGTTTTTTGTTATGAATGCACCAATAATATGGTGACTCTCCACATCCTTAACTCCCAATTGTCATTACTCATTGTATTAATGTGTGAGCCTATAAATAGAGGCTTTGTATATTGTATTAGACACACTTAATGATAAGACATCTTTATTCTATCTATCTTCCTCTAATCTTTGTTCATAGTTCTTATACTTTGTATGTTGCTAGTAGGTCGTTTTTTTACAACACGTTATCAGCACGAGAGTGCTAATTAGCCAATACCTTCAACACCTGCCTCTATGTTTTTTTTATTTCTGTCTTTTGAGGATTCCGGATGTTGGCTGTGTAGACATGATGGACTCATTAATTCTGTTCCGAAACAAAACTAATCATGGATATACTTTTAGTTTTGATGAAGAGTTCAAATGGAATATAAGGTATTAAGGTAAACTTCGCTTTTATAGTTTGTTTGTATTATATTGATGCACATTATTCTTGCTCTGTTCATGGAACGAAAAAAAATTAAAATGAACGCCCTATAACATGTCGTCTTTTATGTCTATAAAATAAGCTTTCTTTTAGATTTGGCTCCTGTCAAAATTAAACTAGAGAGATTATTAATACTAGTTTGTTGTTTGGTTATGTTTTATTATTTTTATTTTTGAAATAATTGACTTACGAATAAGGTTAAATATCTTTACTTTTGCTTTTACGTGGTTGATTATAATACCCATAGGTTTTTGATTGCTATGTTCTAAGCAATTGGTTTTACTCAAATATATAGATATATGATATCCTCTTATTTCATGGTAAACTAATACATAAATTATATGTTTTCTTATAAATGATGAAAACACTTTATTTCATAAAGGTTGTACCATACCTTGTTTTATTTACACGTTATAACATCATGAAGTATATAATCCAACTTTATGTATACATTGTGTTTCGTATGTTATCAATTTTGAAGAGAACATTATGGTATATTGTCACAAGTTATACTATTTAATTGTGATCAAGATTCATTTATTATAAATTTATGGAAGCTTGTAAGAATTTTGATCGATAAATCATAATGATTCGGTCATATAACTTCTTCTCAATTAGTGTTATGTGATGAGAAGATTATTTATACAAGTTGATTAAAACAGTTTCCATTGTCATATCTCATATATGCTCTTGAAGTAGCAATATTATTAAGAAATATTTATGCTAGGTTTGAAACAACCACCATGAAGGTTGTATTGTTCTAATCCATTCCCTGAAGTGAATGTGATATAATGATCATTGTAAAAAGTCATGACCATGTACATAATTAAGGATAACGATGCCACCATGAAAGTTATGTAGTTATAATCCATTCCTTGGTGTGAATGTGATGGTATAATGATTCATGTAAAGTTCATGATCACGGTGGTTACGGAAATGATTATGATGCTCAAGTTAATGAGATCAAATAAGTTAATATTGTGATAATTATACAATGATCGGTATAAAAGTCATGATCATGGTGAACGAGGAAATTGTAAAGATCGTCATGTTGATAATATGGTCAACATGTTAACATTGAAATCGATCACAAGAAGTTGCACACTAAGTAAGTAATTACACGAGAATATGATATGGGAAACATGTGTATAAAAAGAATGTTTGAAATAGTGATATATTATTCTCTCCTATTTCTTGTCGTGTATTTGACAAGCAAGAGTGCAACATGTCTAATAATTTGAAGTAACCATATCCTTAAGAGAGTATGAAAAGTTTGAAATCATCTCATATTCTGGTGATTGAGTAAATAATGAAAAGTTATGAAGCTTGTTTTGTTTATACTCCCTTCCCTAAATTGAATGTGACTACATATTGATCATTGTAAAGGTAATGATCAGGGAGATAATTGAGAAATTTGTAATGATGAGATTGACCATTTGGAATTGTAATGATGGTCATGATTAATAATGAGATGATGGTTTGAATATTTCATACATACTCTCATATCTTACGGTTGTATTACATACGTGCAAGTAATACATATGTGATCATAAACTAGGAATTTATGGATCATAATTATTTAATTAGTTGGCATGACCGGTAAGACCACACCGAGTTGATGATGTGAACATAATGAAGAACTTAAGGATTCTTCCATCTTATACATATCATGTAATGTTTGCTCAAAAAGTGAAATTATATATTTGCCATATAGGGTGAGTATCCCTAAATATTCTGGAAGTGAATAAAGGATACATATATCCTAACATTATACCACTTAGTATTTAAAATCGATGCATCGTCTAAATGGTTATTAAGTTCGCAACCTGAAGTTTGCATGATTTATGACTTAGCTAATAAGATAGCAAGCATATTATTCCAGAGTGGCATGTTTATTTTGGTTATAATTGTGAATTTAATTCTCAAGTTAGTAATGATAATTAGAATACATGTTTTGGTGCGAAGATCACTAAACATCTAATTTTTATTGCAAAGATAATAATCATGAGAGCAAAAGTACATGTTTATATACAAGTACATGTGGTTATACATGACTAATAGTAATCCACATCAAGCCAATAAGTTATTTAACCTTTCCCCATTATAATTGGTTTTTTAGTCAGGAACCAAACATTTCCCATCTATTGTTTTGATGTGCGATATTTTTTGCAATTGATCCACCACAATGCACAAAAGATGGGACTTCAAAGAATGTTGAGAATATATGTTGGATAAGAATAAGTATTGATAACCACGTACTTAGAGTCGTTAAAGGTGCGATTTGATTGATTGATTTTTATTTTAACAATCCATATTTCCAACATGAGGGGGAGATAAAAAGCAGTTGAAAAGATGAAATGAATTATCAGTTGATCCTCAAATTAATAAGTGTGAACTGAAAGTACAAAGGATAATTCATTTACAAGAATAAATTGATTACCAGATGTATTCACTGACATAAATATAGTGGCTAGCTAAGTCACATGTATCAACTGCTAGTGCTCCAATTAAATTAGTGTCCCAGGAAGGGCAACCATACATTGGTGATATGTCTATGGCATGCCTGAAGCATGGTAGACTAGTCGGTTCCAAGAATAAAAATCCTCGAAATTGGAGCAAGTAAGAAAGATGGTCAAGTCGAGGTGATAGTAAAAAGGTCTCCTGAAGAGACATTAGACATGATGGTTCCAGAAGAACCTCAGGTACCTGAAAAAAAGAGATCTCGTTATATAGTATCATGTCTACGAAATGCATGGAATCGAAATAAAATCGACGTCGTTATAAATTTTATGTAATGTAGCGCTTAAAATGAGGATCAAGATTTAAGATCTGCCTATGAATGAATACAAAGAAATGATTGGCCGAAATGGAAAGACGCAAATGCGGCAGAGTTAAATTCTCTATTGAAAAGAAAAGTTTTGGACCAGTAGTCCATACAACAAAAGTTGTAAAACATATAGATACGAAAAGGTTTTTTGTGCGAATCAACATTTGAAAAGAAAATGATATAAGGTAAAATTGGTGGCACAAGAATTTCGCAAAGACCCATAATTGATTATGAGGAGACGCATTCTCCAGTGGTGGATACAATGATTTTTCATTGTGTTATTAGTTTGGTAATGCAAAGAGAGAATTGAAATGCGTCTAATAAATATCATGATTTACTTGACACTGAAAGTTTACATGAAAATACCTGATGAAGGATTTAATGTGTCAAAATCTTGTAACGTAAGTTCTCGAGAACGTTATGATCGGAATAAATAGATTCAATTCTGAATACGTTATGTTTGTTATATGATTGAATTGAATATAAGTGGAACTCCTCATGAGTATCCTAAAGCAACTGGGTGCTTAAAAGGTAATACGAAACATCGTAGGATGTAATTATTGTGCACCAATACACCACAGGTGATAAACTGAACCTGGTGATTATGATACTTTAATGTATAAGAATGGTACAATATATATTGGAGAAATAAATGTTATTGTTCTTCCAATTGAAGAGTTAATGTACTTGCGTAATTGGTCAAGATGGAAAAGTCCTTGATGGACTGATGATGCCTGCATCATTGATATCAATACCTTAAGAAATATTATAAAAATGTAATATAATATGTATGGACTAAATAAGGGGGTTGAGTGTTATAAAACTCATGAGATATCCCAATAAAGAGCAACATAAGTTTGATTGTATTATCCAGCTTGTATCAAAAGTTTTCTTTTGAGAGTTCACTCGCAGTTTACAGTGATAATGTCTGAGCATTATCGAGAGACTCTGTAGAACTTTTAAAAAGGGGGATTTTTGAAAGTCCTTGACATAGTGCACTTGTTGCTTGACCTATAATCGAGTATATATGATATGTTTTACCAATCCATCAAAGTATATCTTGAAAAGATGGTGGGACATTTTACAATGGACATAGCTCATATTTAAAGTGCATTAAAGGTTGTCCAATTACTTGATATGGAAAATTATCATTTCATTTCCTACCAAAGTAGAGATTTTCACTCTAGAAGTACCATAGTTAAATATATATGGACATTAGTATATGTCTTGCTAATTATGCATGATTATTATATTTTTCACATGAACTTATTATCATAATATAGTCTATGTCAAGCGAGGAGACACCGAAATGAGTTAAAACAAATACTTCAGGTATGAGCGATATTTGATTATATTTCACTAACCCATGCAAACAAGTTTGGTTAGTCTTGTAGATGCAGGGAATATAACACATCACATTTGTTGATCTTGTGACATTTATTTACGAGAGGAGGCAACATTAGTTAAACTTAAAGAATTGCACTTACGAGAGCAGGGACTAAAATTCTGGAATGAAGATCATACATCAATGATTCAACTTAAAGATTTTCACGTCAAGTGATCAAGAACGCAAATTATTTACTACAAAACTTTGAGCAACTTTCTTAGAAGATCGACACCATCATTCAAATGATACATATTAAAATGAGGGGGGTATTGATCGACACCATCATTCAAATGATACATATTAAAATGAGGGGGGTATTCGACACGTTGCACTCTTTTTCCCTTCACTAAGTTTTGTCCCATCGGGTTTTCTTAGTAAGGTTTTTAATGAGGCAACATACCTGATCCAGAAGTATCAGGAAGAGTAATACGCCCTGCACTCTTTTTCCCTTAGCTGAGGTTTTGTCCCACTGGGTTTTCCTGGCAAGGTTTTTAACGAGGCAGCATCACCAAGCGTATTATAAAATTGTGTATTGATTTATTACATTATGTGGATAGTCAAGGGGGAGTGTTATGAATGCACCAATAATATGGTGACTCTCCACATCCTTAACTCCCAATTGTCATTACTCATTGTATTAATGTGTGAGCCTATAAATAGAGGCTTTGTATATTGTATTAGACACACTTAATGATAAGACATCTTTATTCTATCTATCTTCCTCTAATCTTTGTTCATAGTTCTTATACTTTGTATGTTGCTAGTAGGTCGTTGTTTTACAACATTTTTCTTATTATTATTTTTTTTTGGGTTTTTTCCTAAAGAATTTTGCACATGTGATTATGTGAACAAAATTCAATTCATACATACATGCTTTATTTGAGAAACAGATTGAAAAAGAAAAATAAATGTGCACTGAGTTCGATTACGTACTTTAGTTATAGTATTAACGGTGCATCACATTTTCATAGTTATGAATCTTATGATTACCGTAAAATCTTCATTATCTCTCGATTACGTACTTTAGTTGAGGGATAGCGGTTTTTTAGCAGGGCAAGCTGTGCGGAAAACAGAGGCGAAGAAAGTTGAGAAGCATGCTAAAGCCTGCGAGGAGAACCAACACGTTTTTGTTCCCCTGGCATTTGATACCTTTTGGCTCTTTGGCGCCGGAAGCCATCCGTTTCCTGACTAAGAGTCCAACGGGTTATTCCATAGTAGTGTCTCGACTCCGGGGGACATGAGTTCGTTTTAGCAGTGTCCAACGGGTTATTCATAGCTGTGTCTCGACTCCTGTAAGTAACCAGGCTCGAAAATTTAGACGTCGTCGTCACATCATTTCACTGATTTTCACCACATCACGTCGAGTTAAGGTTTTTCACTTCAACCGATTTTCACCAATAATACACTGCCACATCATCCATCAATTGTGGCCTACTGGTAGGGGCCTTTGTTCTCATTCATGAGACATGGGTTCGAGCCTCATAAGTCTCAATTTGATGGAAATTAACCCCCACCCTTGTGGTGGGGTAAGTGTTGGGAAGTGATGGAGAGACACTTGATCCTTGTGGTCATGGGTTCGACTCCTGATCCCTCCAGGTTTTTACCGGTTCACTACCGTCGTGCCTTCGGGCGGGTATGCGGGCCGGTTTTCCCTGGATCAGGAGACGGGTGGGCCGAAGGGCTCTGTCCGTACGGACTAGAGGCCGTCTGGGGCCCCTTTCGGCCATTGGGGCCGCGTACAGGTACCCGCAATACTTTAGTTGATCGTTCAAAAAAAAATACACTGCCACATCACTTCACTCAAACACTATTTTGGAGACAGCACTCCACTGATTTGTCTATTTATTTTTCATTTAAATAAATAATATATATTTAAAGTTATCATTTTTTTATATAAAAAATATATATAACATTACCTTCTCTATTTATTATATTATTTATTTCCTTGTAATTAACACAGCAAATCACAAATATTCGTTGACCCATTGTCACCAGAGACAACCCGACCACCCCAACCCCTCCACCTCCGCCTTCAAGCTAGTCGGCTTCAAAAACTTCATCCGTAACAACCCCCATGTCCTACAAATTCTCCGTCAAATCGTTCCACAACATTGAGTTCTGGTGCTCCGACGCCACCAAACGCCTCCCGTCGCTGTGGATAAAATGTCGTCGTTGTTTTCAGGAGCTGACTATGGTATCCGGCGGCTCAATCATGCTGTCGGTGGTATAGAAAGAAATAATATTTTATTTAAATTCAAGGGTTCACATCCGTTAGTTAGAACCAGAAAAAGGTCCACAGGATTCCTACCAACATAGGTGGCGGCGGTGTTACCTGTGCTGATATATAGTGGGGCACCTGTGACCAAATCTGGTGATGTTCCGTCCCCCCCTAAGAAACATATGACCACAGAAAAAAAATAACCCGACCGTGATAAAAAAAAAAAAAAAAATCATGAGTTCGTAACTAAAAAAAGTTATTAGTAGTGCATATATGTATCATTGGATTTGCAAGTTTCACAATGCACGTGTCTTCTCATTCTTGCTTACCATGGCCGTCCCTCACATTGAGATAGGTGGAACTTGAAACACCTCACTGCCATTGCACTTTATTCTTCCATTTTACATCATGTTGAGGTTGTACAATTTTCTTTCACCCTCTATGGACGATTGGTAATTACGCTCCCAAATTCCTACAACGTCACTGAATCTGTTGTAAAATGTTTGTATAAAAAAATAACTGATAGTTAATTCATTTGGCAACAAAAAAAAAATCATTTGGCAAGTAATTTTCCAAATTTGGCATAAAATAAGTCAAATCGATACTTGCTTCCCAACAAGGGACATGTGAATTAGTAAATGGTGGTGTTAAGTTGACGGGTTGATTATATGTGTAGAAACCAAATAGTATCAAAGAAAACTCACTAATATTTCTGATATCTTATTCAAGAACAGCTACGGGCCTTTTAATAGGCTTACAGACCCAACAAACTACTAATAAAAGACTCCAACGTCTATCACAAAAATAGGAAACAAACTAGACCAAATCAAACCAACATGAATACCTAAAAAGTCGGTCAACATGACCGTTTAGTTGACCCCAACAATATGAAGTTGAACACGGACACGGTTCGTATATTTATATATTAGAGAGACATTTTAGTACTTATCATCGTATCATGTTTTTGGTTGACTTGTTTAAAGTCCATTTGCAAATATGAGTGATATTTGGCCACTTAATAATTGTATTTAAACAACTAATTATTCTTGCTCTAGCTTAAATGAAATTTTTATTTAGGTTGAGTTGTTTAATAAACAAGTTATATTAGGAAACCTGAAACCTAATTATTTTCTTAGTGTTTTAGAAAATGTTGCCCTAATATGCATTGTTATCTTTTAAATTTACAAGTGTCATGTTTAATATTTTTTTTGAACAACAACCTAATTTGCTTATAATTTTACGCGATTGTCCATCAATCTCTTTGGGAGGACATGATTTTGCAAACCAGATACCTCCGGACCAAAAGCCATTTGAAATTAATAATGTACATATAAGCCGCTAAAATAGTAAAATGATTGACTTTTATAAACTGTCACCCGTAGAAATATATTTATGGTTTTACATAAGCGCATTTCTAAAATGTATCATATGATACGAAAAAAGTTCTCATGTAACATGTTAATAGGAAAAAGATCGTAATGTAACATGTTAAGTTGCTTTCTTTCTAAAAAAACTAAAATACATACATTTAGATAATAAATAAAATAGTTCTAATAAGAGGAATGTTGTTGATAAAAAAAAGTTATATACTTAATTTACTTTTAGCCGTTCAAAAAAGAACTTAATTCATTTTTATATCTATATAATATCCACTAAACACTTTTAGAAAAGATTCAATAAACAATTGGTGATAAATATAATAAAAATAATACCATGAAACCGCTGATTCGTTTGTCCACTCAAAACCCATGCAAGCAAATCTATCTATCAACTAAAAAGTGGAAACACACAGTGTTTCAAGACCATACCTAATCACCGTCCAATCAATCCTTCATTTGATTCAACCAGACGGTGCTGCCTTGATTTTCACCGTCACTACTTCACCGGCTGTGAGCTTAGCACATTTTAGGGGTTTTTTTACGGAGTATGACAAAAATTTGATCGGGGGAAATGGAATTTAATAATCTTAATTTTAGGGGTTGAAGGCAGTAGTCCCAACTTAAAATTTGTAACACAGCAGTCCCAACTTGTCAACCTTTTTATTTTAATGGTCCCCAGACTAAACTCAGTTAATTTTCTCTGTTAAGTGTCACGTAGGCATCCCACGTGGCAGTCCATGTGACAAAATCGGTCCAGTTGAAAAAAAAAAACGTGGGTCTCAGTTGTTTTTTCAATTAAAAAATCTTTTAAATATTTAAAAAAATCTTTAAATAATAATAAAAAAAGAATTTATATATATATATATATATATATATATATACACACACACACCCCTACATCTTCATCATCTTCACCACAACAACAACCACCTGCCACCACCACCATCTCCGACGACACCCACTACCACACACCACCACTCTACCCATCTGTCTACCCTCCCTCCTCCTCCTCTGTTTTCCCTCCCTCCGACGACACCCACAACCTGCACCAACCCGCCGCCACCACCCAAAGCCCACCCACCGCTCTACACCTTTGTAACCACCCATCACCATCATCCCTCTCAACCTTCACCCCATAATCACCACTCTACTATTCACCCCCCACCAACCACCTGTAAAATTAGGGCTTTTACCCAAACTTTAGGGTTCTTAGTTCTTACCCTAACATCATAAATTGAAGAAGACGACAGCCTAAATTTTGGGAAAACGAAAATAGAAATAACGATTTATTAGCGAAAACGTAAACAGAAACAGCGAACCCTAAATTTTGGAAAAGCCCTAATTTTGGAGAAGACGACAGGCTCCACGGTGTTGGAGAAGACGACCGGCGGTGGTTGGCGGTGGTGGAGAAGACGACAGGCTCCCCTCTCTCTCTCTCTCTCTCTGTGTTTATATGTGTGTATATAGATTGGTATAAAGTGTATATAGATTGGTATAAAACCAACGTGGTGGCAGGTGGTTGTGGTGGTGGTGGTGGTGAACATGATGAAGATGATGGAGGAAGAAGGAAGGTGGTGGTGAGTGTTCTTATTATTATTTGATTGTGAAGTCCCACATTTTTTTAAACATTAAATTAAGTTTATTTTTACACATGTGCAATCCGGGCCCACCTTTTTTTGACAGATATAACACTTTTGCCACGTAGGACCGCCACGTGTGATGCCACGTGAAACTTAACAGAGAAAACTAACTGAGGTTAGTTTGGGACCATTAGAATAAAAATGTTGACAAGTTAGGACTGCTATAGTATAAACTTTTCAAGTTGGGACTGTTGCCTTCCAACCCCCCAAAGTTAGGATTATTAAATTCCATTTCCCCCAATTTGATCTATGTAAATTTATCCAATTTATATAATACAAATTGGTAAAATAAGAAAATGTTTAAGGTACTCTTTTAAAGTCCACATATCCCGTAATAACAAAAAAAACATGACGTGAGGATTGACAAAATTGTTAATAGCACCAATAATGTGCATGTTTTTTTTCTACAAAATCATCTTTATCGTTATAAGTTTTTTCACAAATCATATTGTCTTTCCATCTAAGCCTGCTCGAAATATTTTTGATGGAAGCTTACTTTATCTTCTCTCTCTTCTCCGTCTCGCAAAATTTCATTGATGACGCCTTAGAAGAGTATTTCTTCCTCCCTCTTTTCTATCTTTC
>JAUTDX010002901.1:0-39836 GCA_030844895.1 Ambrosia x helenae
AAACATCCCTACAAATGCTTCATGTAAAAAAAGTAATTGGAAGTGAGGTGGCTATAAAGAGAGTCAAATCACAAGAAGTTTTTGTTGGTTCAGTCCATTTTTTCGCTTGAACAGATTGAAGTGCTCGCTCGGCTTTCGTGTGTTTGACGCAGCTGCCAGCTAGGCTCGCCTCACCTTTCATGAGCGGCAAGACTGCACCTTGTGAGCCATCGACAGCTATAATTAACTCTTTTACATACTACTTAAGTTTGGAAAACCCAGTCCTAGGATCCATATATAATATAGGTTGCAGCAAGAGACACCAGCAAAAGAGCCATCTGTTAAAAACATAAACATACTGTAATCTACATAATACTCTATTATTGTCTTCTCATCTACATCATGTCTAAGATTCAAGTAACCCCTAATCCAACTAATCATAGGAGCATATAAATCAGTCAATCTTCGTTCATCTAAAGGTAAACCATCGTGGTCGCATAGTATTATCAACACTTTATGCCATATGGTTAAACAATCATCTCATGTAAAGACACCATCCAAGTTTTAAACCTGAAGCAAGAATCAACAGAGCAGTAAACATAATGCATACCTTTACCTCAAACTTTGATTGGTAACTTAATCATGAACCATCAATTTAAACCTTACTGAAAGCCCACGCTTCGAGCTCTCATCGTTTAGCCATTCTGTCTAACCATGTTATCAATCAGCAAAAAAACTTCATACCAAACTATATGACTGCGTAAACTGCATTCATCGGTAACATTATTCAAGATTCAAGATTGCAAACTAACACACTACTCTCAACGTCCGTTTTTCATATCTTAAACAGAACAAGAAAGTCTATCAATCATCCTACATTCTACATCCCTATACCTTGAATAAAAGCAAGCTATTGAGGCATAAAGCGCTCAGGAAAACAACAGAGCCAAAACGGCACGCCTCATTCAGTCCTAGGTCAAAACTAAGGCCTGTAGGCGGTTTTATATACGTAGAAACAACCAACGGGATGAACAAACAAATGTGTAAAACAAACCAAACACAACTACTTATTGTATGCAAACCTTATTCGGCTAAACACCCCTTGGCTTTTAGAACCAAAACGCCTAACTACGATCAGTATCATACATAAACATAAACATAAAAACACCAACTTGAGAAAGATAACCAATATGAACTATGAAATAAATTTACTATATACAATAAAAAAAAAAACCATTATTTTTCCCAAATGTTAAAAAAAAAAAAAACCCCCAATTATTTACACATCATACCCATACCCAATTAACAACCAACTAAAATAATAATAATCACATTACCACCCTAACAAACAACCTTCTGTCTCTCATCATCTGCAACCCCATCACCTAAAACCTTAACCATCCTCTTAAACGCAAAGCTCAAACAATTCAACAACACAATCCAACAAAGCACTCCATACACAAAATCAAAAGCCGGGTCAGATTTCCCAGGACCCGATTCATCCCAATCAAACCCACCGTCACCACCACCGCCACCACCACCACCACCAAACGGACCATCGCCGCCGTCAAAAAAACCGCCACCCCTATCGTTTTGGTCAACAAACGCATCCCCACCGTCGGTTTTGGAACTTCTTTTGATACGGCATCGTTTTCGGGCCAGTTTTTTTGGGGCTGTTCTGGGTTTGATTGTAGGTGGGGCTATGGCGTCGATTGGGACAAGTAGGGAAAGGATTTGGAGGGTTTGGTGATGGGATTGGGATTGGGATTGGATAAGGATAATCCGTGGGTGTATTTGGAGGCGATCGTTGAAAGGGTGTCTGGAATTAGAGAGATTTCCATTGGGTTTGTGTGATTTTGGTGATCGGTGATCGGTGTGTATAGGGGAGAAATTGATATTTGGGAGATATGTGAAGGGAGGTGGCGTGAGGAGTGGATTTGTCATCAAAATTGGTTACGTGGAGTTGATATTTCTAAAAGATTTTTTTTTTTTTTTTTTGAACTGCTAACAAATTGGAATCACTCACGGAACACTGGAGTATCATCGTGCCACCAGTTGTTGCCACGCGATCATATTCCACCACCAAGTCACCAATTCAGGAGGAAACTCATAATTATGAGAAAACCCCCTTTGTGAGATTCGAACCCAGGACCATATGGCCCTTAAGTCTTATCTCACCACCAAGATACCACTTAGCTATAATGCCTTGGGTATTTCTAAAAGATTTGTTCACATTATTATTTGGGAAAAGCACGAAAAACCAAGGAAAATCGCGAATGGTCACCTTCCGTGACCTTGGAGAGTCGGTTCCCCGGATTCTAAGGCATCTCTGTAAGGCTTCGGTGATGGACCAATATCCGATTAACACTTGTCATAAATATAATAAAAAAATATAAAAAAGCTGTACTGACCCTTTCAGTAATAGCTCTTTACAACTCTCTCTCTACTCTCTCTTCTCCAAAACAGGATAAGACCCATGCTCTTCCACTGAACCACCTTTGGCAAGCACCACTACCATAATAAACCTTTCAATAATAATTTGGCAATCACCACCTTCCGACTAGACCCGTTTTATTATCTTTCCATCCCTACTCTCCTCCGTCACCGTAACCATTTCACCGGAATCTCACTCCTCTGACATAATATTCCGAAACAACACCAGTTCCTCTAACGGACAACCAGAGAAGGAGAGGAATCTAATTCTACCACCGCCAGACGAGAACTATATTGTGACGTCTCGATCAACTCTCCAACCGTCACTACTCAACACCTCGGAGACATCTCCGCCTCTCACTGTCGTCTTTGTCCGATTCAATTTTGTAACGAAGACGGGAGACGTCTCAGAGTTTTAGTTCATGAGATCGGAGACGGAGACAATTTGCAGCAAAGAGTATTCTGAACTAAAAAAAATAAAGAATAGCAATGGTGTTATCTGAATACAGTGCATTCAAGGTTGCAGAGTTGCAGGAAATACTAAAGAAGATGAGTATTATACTAGATTACAGGGTAGTTTCGTAAATTAACAAGCTACATAAAAATAGACTAACACCACCCACGTGAGATCGCAGACGGGAATAGGGTTTGGAGACGTCTCTAAGATGTGAGAAAGGAAAGGGAGAGGGCTTGGAATAAAAAATAGTAATAAATGGACACGTGTCGGTCATCGTTGGTTAATCGCCGAAGCCTTTTGGAGACGCCTTAGCTGCCTCGGAACTTGTGAACCGTCTCTCCCAAGAGATACGAGGTGGCTAGTTTGGTAATTCCTCTTGGTCAATGGCTAAATTTTTCCCTTATTATTACTAGATTATTGCCGATGTGGACACACGATTCAATAAATATTAGTATTTTTTGAGAGGTAAATTTTATTAAAACACAAAATATAGTGCAAATATTTTTTGTTAAAATTTAAAAGCAAAGGATACACATGTAATTGAAATATTACTAAATATTTTCTTAACATCACATTCTTTGTTGTATTTATGATATTCCCATCGCTATTAAGGATAAGTAACTTCACCATGCCCTGCTCTTAACTCTTGCCACATATCATGTTATGATCTTCTACATCCTAGGTCTTGAATGAGCCCTCCCATGCTGGTAAAAGCAGAAGCAAAAACAGCTTTATCTGAATTGAATCAAATGGTTTTAATGTGTGAATACTGGGTATCTCAAATACAATCCAACATTTGACTGTTCTTGGCTTTTATTGACGGTCATTGCAAAACATACGGATAATGGGAATTAGCGCCTTTGAAACTTGACTGGAATCTTGTTATCGGTTGTATCAGAATTATTCGGGGAATTAGAGTTTTTGTACCAATGCTTCCACCTGATATGATTTCAGTTTCAATAACACGCTTGGAAAGTTTGGTGATTCTTAATCTCATGTCGTTGCACAAGCCATTCTGTTGATCAATGTTTCGCAACAGCATCACAGGAACACCCACCTTTAGTGCTAATCGAAGATTAGGCAATCTAGATATTTTTAGACCACAAAGGACATCAAAGAACAGTTCTTAACCTTGTCAGTCTGGCATAGACTATCAGAGCTCAATTACTTGACTTTATCTCCAGGAAACATTGCAAGCAATCTTTCATTAATTTCATGTACTACTTAGTTCGTAGGTGCAAGTATCGCTCTTTCGGCAAAGTAGTCTTTATCTTTATAAAGTTAAAGAAGTGAAGGGTAAACAAACTTAGTTAACCTAGAAATCGAATCAGATGAGTCCTTAATCAAAATATCATCAGTCATCACGAATGTCTATAAATACCTCATCATCAATTGAATCGCAAATTTTACCCTCACCTAAATCAAGAAGCCAATTTTATTAATGAGTTTATATGGTAGGGCCCGGTTTATGTTGCTGGAGGGCCTATTTTTTTTTCTTTATCTTTTTACATTTTGGGAGACGACCAACTATATGTCAAAAGTAACATTCTAACTTTGTAATTAGAACCGGTACCGATGTTCGTTTTTGCGATCAGTAGATGTTTCCACCGACAACCTCCACTTTTGAAATTTTGTTTTTTTACCCCCTACTTTTGTAATTTACATTTTGACCCATGATTTTGTAATTTACATTTTTTTTCCCATGGATTTTTTAGCTGCTCTACTTTTGTGATTCACATTTTTGGCCAATGCTTTTGTAATTTACATTTTTTGCCCATAGATTTTTTTTACCTCACTACTTTTGTGATTCACATTTTTGCCCATGCTTTTGTAATTTACATTTTTTTGCCCATAGATTTTTTTTACCTCCTTACTTTTGTGATTCACATTTTTTGCCCATGCTTACGTAATTTACATATCTGGCCTGTTTGCTTTATACCCTCTCAAATTTCAAACTTCGTGTTTTTACTTCTTGCACTATTACCTCATCAAGTTTTAATGTGCAATTTTACCCTCTTCATTATTACTTCATTTTTACCGCCACCACCCCCTTCAAGTTTTAAACTTTGCTTTTTTAACTCCTTACACCATTACTCTCCATTTTTACACCTCAAGTTTGAATATTTCATATGGTTAACGCATTGTATAACACTTAGAATAATTCATTTAATGTTTGCAATGCTCCCGGGACGCAACGCATGCGAGTCTCATTGCTAAGTTATATATTAAATAACAATGTAACAAAAAACAGTATATTAAATTATTTGTATCAACCGTTAAAGAACAACAAAAAACAGTACATTAAATTTTGGGAGGTCAAGTTATTCTACACAGTGTAACAAAAATGAGAAGGGTGAGAAGGATACAAAAAAACAAAATAGATCATGAAATATGACACAATGAGCCACAAAATATAACACAGTCCCAAAAAATGTAACACAATGTTGAAGAAAAAAAGACACAATGAATTGAAAAAATGACACAATGATGAAAATAAGAAAAAGACACAATGGTACATAAAAGACACAATGAATAATTAACACATATTCTAAAAACCACAAGCTAAAACCCCAAAAATCGAAGACCTAAAAATTAAAGTCGTAGGGTTCGATAAGACGGTTCCAATGCCGCTTGAATGAGTTCAATCGGAGTCCGTTTAATACCTTTCCTACGACTTTCTAGTTTTTTTTCACTGTGTATTTGATCATAACCTTAAATTTTTGTTTACACAGTTTAAAGAAGAAAAATGAAAATGAGATGTAGAGAAAGGTGTATACACATGTGGAAGTTTATAACATGAATTGCCAAGTAACCACCAACAAAGCTCGAGGTATGACACTGTTTTAAGTCTAAAACCTTCAACCCTCTGTAAAAGTCATCGTACAACACCTACAGCTAAAACTACATATTCCACAATAGTGAGTTGTCGAAGATTCGAATAACTTATTTGGCATGAAGAACTAAATATTGTAGCGAGACATTCAACAATGGTTTATAATCTGCATTCCATAACTTGTTATCTTATGGATTGGGTTGGGTTGGTTGTTGGGTCAAGATGGGTTTGGGTCAAGATGGGTAGATTAAAAAAGTGGGTTAGGATGGGTTGGGTCAGGATGGGTTTGGGTCTGAATGGTTGGATTAGGATAGGTTCACATCAAAATAGATTAATTTATTTTAAAAAATTAAAAATTTTAAAAAGTAAAAAAAAAAAAAATTAAAAAAAAAAACAAAATAAACATAAAAATAAAATTTTAAGGGATCTGAAATATTTCATTTCGAACCAAGCTGGTTAACAACCCGGACCGTTTCGACCGATCGTGCCCGTCATCGGACCGTTTTGGTTTGACCTGGCCCGTTAATGACCCGAAACGTTTCGACCCGACTGACCCGTTATCGATCCAGACCGGGTCCGGTAAACGACCCGGACTATTTCGACCCAACCAGGCCCGTTAGCGACACGAACCGTTTCGACCTTACCGGATCCGTTAGCGACCAAGGACCGTTTCGACCCGATCGGGCTAGTCAACGTCGGACCGCGACCCGGACCATTTCGAACTGGCCAGACCCGGTAACGAACCAGACTGTTTTGACCCGACTGGGCCCGGTAATGACCCAGGTCGTTTCAACCTGATCCGTCCCGTAGCGACCTGGACGGTTTCCGACCCAGCCGGACCCGGTAGCGACCCGGACCGTTTCGATCTGACCGGGCCTGGTAACGACCCAGACCATTTCAACCTGACCCGTCCCCGTAGTGACCCGGACTGTTTCGACCCAGCCGGGCCCGGTAGCGACCCGGACCGTTTACCCCGATAGGGCCCGGTAACGACCCAGACCGTTTCAACCTGACTCGTCCCGTAGTGACCCGAACCGTTTCGACTCGACCGGGCCTGGTAGCGACCCGAACCATTTCTACCCGACCGGGCCCGGTAACGACCCAGACCATTTCAACATAACCCGTCCTGTAGTGACCCGACCGTTTCAACCCGAACGGGCCCGGTAGAGACCCGGACCGTTTCTACCCGTCCCGACACGGTAAAGACCCAGACCGTTTCAACATAACCCGTCCCGTAGCGACCCGGACTATTTCGACCCGACCGGGCCCGGTAACGACCTGGACCGTTTCGGCCTGACTGATTCCGTTAGCAACCTGGACCGTTTTGACCCGACCGGGCCCGTCAACGACAAACCATTTCGACCCGAACGGGCCGCTCAACAACCCAAACCGTTTCAACTCGTTCAAGCCCGATAACGACTCGAACCGTTTTCGATTAGATCGGTCCTCGTTAACGACCCGTGTTGTTTCGACCTGGTCCGTCCGTTAACGACCCGAACGAGTTCGAACCGACCGGGTTATCAACAAATGCAAATGATATAATTTTTTGTTTTTAATGACATCTATTTTTATGAGGCATCAACGCTTTTGGTTTTGGGTGAATTTTAATTCAGATTTATATATGGTTATCTAAAAATACCCATCCTGACCCATTTGTTTTTTTACATACCCATCCCGATCCACTTACTTATTTCATACAATTAAAATTACCCATCCTAACCCCCTTGAAAATTAACCAAACCCATTTCAACTCACAAGGTCAAAATTTAAACCCAAAATAACCAAAACTCAACAAGATGGGTTGAATTACCAGGTCTTGATACAAGTATCCATATAAACATTATCCTATATGTTTAAATGTGAATGACCATTAATAGTGCAGCCTACGTTATTCGAGTATGTTTATATACTAACGGTTTTGATAGATGGGAAGAAGATTATGTGATGCAGTTGGTTAGGCTGTTGTTGTGTGTGGTTGTTGCTCGATTCGAATCCCTCTAAGACCCGCTTTTTGCAATTTTTTCTAAGGCCCGTTTTTTTGCAATTTTTTAAAATCTGTTAAAAAAAAAACCCAAAGTGAGTTAACATGGTGTTTTTTTTTTGAACGGCAAATTACTTTTACTATATCATCACCCAAAAATTACATTGTACAAGTGAGAAACTAACACAATGTAAATCACCTTAAATATACAACAATAAAGTCGTATATACTACCCGTATTCCCACCCCTTTACATCACCTCACCCCCTTTAATCTTGACTTGGACTATCTCATACGCCTGAACCGTTTCCTAGATGTTGTCACGCCATTTTTGCCCATTTTCCCCATAGAGCCAAAGAAATAAATATGTCCTTTGTTAGGAGCTCTAGTAAACCCGACATATTTTCACTTTTATTGGCCACATTCCACCCTTTATTGTCTCCACCTTTTCACATTTTCAAATTGGTTCCCCCCTTTACTGTCTCCCTCATTCAAGATATGCTTCATGTCTTGCACACGGCTCGAAGTGGAATCCCCCATGCCTTGCACAATGCTCGAAGTGGAACCCTCCCCATGCACTCCATGCCTGTGCAACGTTCCATTTTCCTGTCCCCCATGTGCATGAGGCAATCTAACATTTGAATTCATTTCATGGGGATTGGTCATATCTTCCACCGCAATATTCTGTTTAGCACATAAACCTTGAGCCACGATAACATCATCATTACTATCAAATAGTACTTCCTTATTTCCATTATTTGGCCCACCTAGTTCCACTTGGTCTCCACCTAAATTTGCTTTTTCTCACCAGCTTCTAAATCCATTGCATTATTGGAATTATCAACCACCAAGTCATTTAGTGGAGCATGTGACTTAGACTCTTCCCCATGAGCAGGTACACTAGTTTCAACCAAAAATTGCTCCCCCCATGCATATTCACGCGCGCCTGTACCTCTTCCCCTGACTATTCGGTTCCTTTCACTCCACCCGCATGGTTCGTGACTTCCAAGTCACCAGAATTCAGAGGCATCGGAGAATCCTGGGCTGTCGGAATATCGACCGGCACATTCAACCTAACCTGTGAATCATCCTTATTCGAAGACATTTCCACGTCTTCTGAATATGATTGTCATCACCAACACAAACTACCGACTGACCAAAGTAGTCCGGTAACCACCTACCGGCTCCCTCGGAAACCCAACATGAGAATTCTTCACCCCTCCACACACAACACGAATTTCTTCGTCGATCTTCTTCTTTATTTTAGTGAGGACACCTACATACGCACCTGAAAAGATCCGTATCCGCCGTCCCATTCTCTGCTTCATTAATTACCACCTCGAACTGAGATGCAATTCTACCCATGTTTTCTTCAGACGACATAATTAACGGCATCCCAGTGATTTTAATCCAAGTGAGCCTCTCGTAATCCCATCCTTGGCCTATCCAAAGGTCTACTTTGGAAAACCATTCTTCCCAGGCCTGTCTCAAACTTAGAAACTCATTAGCTTTCTCTGGTGAAGAAAAGGATAGTAGAACCTTAAGACCTCCCACGTAACGTATCTCAATCTTCATGTTAACAATCTCTTTAAGTCCATCGGGAGCTTGCACAACCGATAGTAATTCATCGCATGACCGATAACCGATCTTCCAACCCAGCGCCTTTCTCAGCATCCATGCTGTCATCAAGTTGAACAGTCTTCAGATCGTTCCCATGATCAATAACCCTTCTACCGGTAAGCTTTTCCTTGAACGTCACGTCACCCCGGAGTCCACCGTTAACATTTCTAGTTCTAGCTTCACCGGCCTTTACATTATTCGAGTCCATCGGTGCCAACCCTGGTGCCCCACCGCCCCCACCCCTAGATCCCATACGTTCCTTGCTATCCTCTTTGCTAAATCTCGCGACTTTTGCAAAGAGTCTTCGACCAAAGGCATCAAGACTGTTGAGTGCCTTCACCACTTTTGTATATCCTTTACACTGTTGTATCTAACAAATGCAAAGATCTTACCAAACTTATCACGCTTTCTTGCTACGTAAACATCACTCAAAATTCCGCACCTCCCACATTCCTCCCTTAACCCTTCAGTAGTAATCTCATCGGGGAGGTTGGAGAGGAGGAAAGTGACAGAACCAGGAGTGTTTGCCGTTGCACCTTGATTGTTCGCCCTTGAGTTTTCCGGTGGAATCTCACCTTCTTCTAGAGTTGCCATGCGCCGCTACTTGGTTGTCTTCATTCTTCAGGTGTTATGTTGTTAGTTATGCCACGTACCTGGGTTGGTTAGTCACTAATCCACTGAGTTTTTGAGGCCTTATAAACCGGTATTTCAAAGGGAAATTTTTTCTTTTCGCCATTTCGTTCTTCACATAAGCAGAAGCAATGAGAACCAAAGGTATAGATTACAACTATTGCGGATGAATTATGGGTTGCATGTTTTTTTTTTCTTCTTCATGTTTTAAGGTTTTTTGCAAATGTAACGGTTTAAGTGAGCCAAGGTTTGTCTTCCTTTTCTTAAACAACTTGAGGGTTAAAAATCTGTTTGTTTGGGTTTCTACCCAACTAATGATGATCATTTTAAAAAAGGGACCGTCTTTTTGTTTCATATAACAAAGGACTGTGTTTTTTGTAAGATAATAGAAACTGAATTGATATTACTGAATAGTTAGGTTACAATATATAGAGATCACAATGAACCCTAAAACCTAACTAAGACCGTGGGCTCATACTACCAAACCCTAATCTGATATACTATCTAATACTCCCCCGCAGTCAGAGCGGAAGGAAACTAGAAGCTCAGACTGGAAAAACAAAAAACATAAAACATAAAAAAAATAATAATATTAAACGTTCTTCAATGTCGGTCAAAACTTCTGCCATAATCTCATAATCTTGCAATCCGTATTCTTCAATGAAACTCCACCACTAATTTAATGATCATGTAATCCGATATGAGGCAACCAATGCGGCGCGGCGGCGGATCATAGTCCTGCAAGCGGCGCGGCAGTAGTCCAATAAGCGGCGGCGAGGCGGCAAGGAGCGACATGACGGAGAAGCGAAATCAATAAAAGAGGTGGCGGCAATTCCAAAGAACCAATCAAAAAATTGTATGGATAATGGTTCATAAGAAAGATTTATGAAAACGGCGGGAAATATGTCTAGAACCGACAATTGAAAATTTATTTTGGGAATAAGAAAAAAAGTGAACGTAACACTAAAACGAAAACAAACGGAGGCCGGACAGGAGTGAGAGCTGGTGGGTAACGAGGTGGAGAGTGGGCTTGGCGAGGTAGGCTGAGGAGGTGGGCTGGGAGTTGGGCCGTGTTGTGGGCCGTGGTTGGGAGCAGAATTGGGTGGGTGGGTGTGTTGTTTGGCAAGGTGATCCCAAACAAGAGGATGAATGGTAGGATTTAAAAAATCATAAGAGGGAGGTTTTGTGGAGGATTGGATGGTGAATGGGAAGATTGTCTCTTCGAAATGGACGTGTCGAGAGATAAGAAGTTGATGGGTGGTGAGGTCAAGACATTTGTACCCTCGATGGTTAGGCGGGTAACCAAGGAAGACACATAGGTTGGACCGGTAGTTAAGTTTGTGAATTGTAGTGGAGGGGGTGAGAGGATAGCAAAGACACCCGAATACACTAGGTGTTCATATTCAGGAGTGACATTGTATAGGAGAGATGTGGGGGAGCGAAACTTGTGAAGCTTGCTGGGTAAGATGTTAAGTAGGTAGGTGGCTGTTTCAAGGGCATGGTGCCAAAAATTGGGTGGTAGGGAGGCTTGGGCAAGGAGTAGAGGGATGAGTGACAGATGGCCGGCCTGGTCAGGTGAAGGAGATGGGCCAGAACCGGTGGGTAGATAATAGAAATACTGAATTGATATTATTGAATAGTTAGGTTACAATATATAGAGATCACAATGAACCCTAAAACCTAACTAAGCCCGTGGGCTCATACTACCAAAACCCTAATCTGATATACTATCTAATATTTTTGTTTTATGACAAAAATTTGGGTGGAATAAGGTTGTGAGGTGATTAACATGGAATTTTTGTTAATGCAATGGTTGTCTGTCAGTTTGTTTTTCTTCATATGTCGCAAGTTTTTTTTAAAGAAAATGAGGTTTAAATTCTGTTTGTTTGGGTTTCTTTCCAGCTGCTACTGATGATCATTTAAAAAAATGGTTACTTTTAGTTAATTAAAATGTCACATTCATATAAAAAGTGGATATGTTTAGGATTTATGATGAAAATATGGGTGAAATAAGGTTGTGAGGTGATTTACATGGCTTTGTGGTCAATGCATTGTTTGTGTATCCGAATATTTTTTTTGTTAATCTGTTACTGCAAGTTTTGATTAAAACATTGTTTTTGTGCTTTTGAGTGGATTAAAAAATGTTGGAGGTTGTTTACATGGAATAGTGGTTAATCTGTTACTGCAAGTTTTGATTAAAACATTGTTTGTAGTTATATCAGAATAGTTGCAAATTATAATATGTTAGTCTGTGGAAACATCATATCTCACCTTAAATGGTGTACAAGTAGTTATCACGAGGCACAACATGAGTGATGACTATAGGTGGCAATTTATTGCGAACCACATTGTTACGCAAAGGAATGCTCTCTTATGCTGACTTATGTTCCATCTGATTACTCACTACGACAATATAATATGTACTTTTTATGTTTGCTTTGTAATGAAGGTGGCAAAACAGCTGGGTTAGCCGAATTGGGTAACTGGTCAATATAGTTACTGTCGACCTGAGTTAGTTTTATATATTAATGTGACCCGTTTTATTTTTACCTAGATTTATACACTTCTTGACCCATTGCCATATCTGATACATCACACACAACATGTTTAACCAGTTTTTACTTTGCCTATGCTTTAAACTGAAAATCAGAGTAACAATTAAAGACAAAACACGACGGATATTGTTGTGCCAAGATGGGGGGTTAGGCGTTTCTAAGCTACGACATGTCAATGCTGCGTTGCTTATTAAAGGGGCTATGGTGCAAGATTGTAGAGGAATTTCATGGCTGCAAGAGGTATAAGGGCATTATACCGGTTAAGAAATATGTCAGGTTGTCGGAAATCAATTGCGAATTTCATTAATCTCTTTCGGTTTCAAAACAACAAATTGTGTCTATCGTTTAAAGGGTGTGTTGGTGATGACAATTGCATCAGATTCTGGATTGATTATTGGACAGGTGATCAAACTTGATGGATAAATGGCCGAATCTGTTTGCGTTAGTTGCTGATAAAACGTGCAGCCTTCACGAAG
Source organism: Ambrosia x helenae (assembly GCA_030844895.1). NCBI lineage: Eukaryota > Viridiplantae > Streptophyta > Magnoliopsida > Asterales > Asteraceae > Ambrosia > Ambrosia x helenae. The sequence goes on from JAUTDX010002901.1 coordinate 12,964, forward strand.
CTGTTAACAACTTTGATAATCAGCCTGGCTAGACCAGACAGCCGAGTAATGCTGCTGAAACTTTCCACTTTGCTGAATTAATAGCCTGTCGCCTGATGTTTTTAGGTGCTGTTTTGGATACAATTTGCACTTACAGTTTCTACCTTTAGCATCCATAACACACCTTACTTTTTATTTACTCTATTTGGTCATAGACTTGCTCAAAGGTTGCACAACGCGCAACTCGAAATCCCCCTAGTTAGGATTAAATAACTCTGATTTAATTAAGCTAGAGATACTAAAACAAACAAAATAAAAAATTAACTTATCGATAGATCAATTTCAAACCTTTGAATTGAAGTAAAAAACGTAGTAAAACAGATGCTTCTGATTGATTTCCAGGCACTTCGAAGGAGAAGTGCCGAAGTAGTTTTCAAACTAAAAAGTTTTCATATTTCAAGCCTCAAATTATATTTCAAGACAATTGTGAACAAGGCAGTTTCCGATGGTGATGGATTTATGACCACGCAATTTTGTACAGGGGTGAACATTTCATGGTTCGGACCCACAAGAACCTTGAAAACGACTCGCGAGAACCTTGGACCCGAACCTTTTCAAATATACGGGTCGGTTTCCGGTTCTAAATTTATATGAATTATCGGTTCCGGGTCGGATCGGTTCCAAACCCACAGTTCTAATATAAGAACCACAAGAACCGTTTGTATTTTAATTAAAACATCTTATTAATAGATTGATAATGCATGAAAAAACTACAATCTATATAAATGATCCAATAGATTTGTATTGTTAACGCAAAAAAAATAAAACAATACTCTTTTTTAGTCTTTTCACTATTCTTTTTCACGTGTTACCATAATCGATTTCACGTAATGTTAATACAATATTAAAAAAATTATATTTATAAAAATTACAATGTATTTTTCGGCTTGATGTATATGCATAGATGCGATATATTATATCCAAATTTAAGTAAATATTTATGATGTATACATAACAGATTCACATAATGTTTCGAGTGATAAGAATGACAAAATTGTTATGAAAACATAAATGAAGACACGAAAATTGACTTAAAAAAAGGAACTCGTGGGCTATTGTAAGAATCATATGGAAGAACTCTTTTACGAGCATGGTAAAAGAACATGAATATGTAACTCTCTAAAAGCTTATGACATTAAAAGGTTCTGGAGAGCGAAGCCTTTTACCCGACCTATCAGAACCTTTAGGACCCGGAACCACATAGTCTTTTAAGGTTCGGTTCGTAGTTCCTAATTTCAACAATAAAAGGGTATACAGTTCTGGTGAGTGCGGGTCGGTCGGGTAGGGTCTAACCCTTTGCACAACCCTAATTTTGGATTGGAAGTGATATTTTTGGTAGTTGTGAAGGGCTAAACGCTAATTTGTGGTGTGTGTGATCGAGGGTGGGGATGTGGTGTTTGTCAAATCCACCCTTGACTATGAGGGGTCCTTTGGTTAAGTGGAATTTTTTTTATTATACAAATTGGAATGTGTAAATAGAATTTTTTAATATTTTGAATTCATTTATTGAAATTTAAAATATCTAGTTTTAGTTTATATTTTAATGTTCATTGTTTTGAATTTAGTTGTCATAATTTAGTTCGGAGCTTAGGTGGGACGGGGCATAAGCAGTTAGGGTGTCGAGGCTTGTGAAGCCTGAAGCCGAGGGGTTACACGGTTTCAACACCTAGAGCTTGTGTTGCGGCTTGAATTTGAGGCTTGTGGAAGCCGTTTGGTTTGTGAATGTTTGAACGGTCATGTAACCGTTATACTAATAAAAAAAATTCTAAGAAATGCATTTGACTGTTGCCTTATTAAAAAAAATCTTTATAATAACCATTTAACTATTCATTCATTCATTCAAACATTTCATAATGGATAGGCAAAAAAAATGTTAGTTCAAGCAAGAAAACCACCCAATCTCGGGTAAGCGGTGCAAGCTCACGAGGTGTGAACTGACGTGATGATGGTACGTCATCCCGAATTTCAAGGTGATCTACATCGGCCTAAACTACCGCAACCCAACCCACAAGGATATTTTATACAACCTCCACCTAATTTCTATAGCCCAACATACATCACGCAATTTTTTCCTCATGATAGCGTGCCTACACAACCCCAATTCAACCCACAAGGATATTTTACACAACCCCCACCCACTTACGACTTTTCAGGAGAGGCTATGGAATCATTCGAGGTGTTTGAAGAAGATGATGATGATGATCCCGTCCTCGAAACCCAATTTGAAGATGATGAAGAAGAGGAGCAGATTGGAAAAGATGTTGAGGTTCGAGAAGACCCAAAGGGAAGGAAAAAAAGGGAATTTAGTGATCGCGCTGAGCGAACCGATTGGGGTCTTGATGAAGAAGTTGCTTTGGCGAAAGCATACGTACATGTTTCGTTTGATCGGGTGAAAGGAAACGAACAAAGTAATGGTAGTTTATGGAGTGTCGTGTTAAAGCATTACAACGAACTAGTTGGTGGTTCCAATTGCACCACTCATCAAGTTAGTTCAAAGTGGGGTAAAATGTTGACACAATTGAATGCGTTCAATGGCTTTTACATTCAAACGGTACTAATTTTTTCCTTATATTATTTTGAATATTTTAATAAAACCATTATTTGACTTTTAAATATATTTGTATTTTTTTATTTTTATAGGAACGGATGCAGAAAAGCGTTATACCATGGTAGATGTCATGCAAGGGCGCTAGATGATTATCAAGAAAAAGCAAAGAAGCCTTTCAAACATTTAGGGTCGTGGAAGATTGTTAAAGAAAGTGAGAAGTGGTTGAAAGTCCCGTTGATGAACGAGGTGTCAGGAAGTAGTTCCGAAGGAGAAGTGCCGAAGTAGTTTTCAAACAAATTTTATTGGTGGATAAAAAAAGTCAAACTAAAAAGTTTTCATATTTGAAGCCTCAAATTATATTATATTTCAAGACAATTGTGAACAAGGCAGTTTCCGATGGTGATGGATTTATGACCATGCAAAATTTTGGATTGGAACAGAACTCCAGCAATGAAAATTTCAATGCCTTCCGATATCTTTTGGAAGTGATATTTTTGGTAGTTGTGGAAAGCTAATTTGTGGTGTGTAATTGTGTATGATGAGCGTGGGGTTGTGGTGTTTGTCAAATCCACCCTTGACTATGAGGGGTCCTTTGGTTAGTGGATTTTTTTTAATTATTATAGAAATTTGAATGTAAATCAAATTTTAATATTTTGAATTCATTTATTGAATTTTAAAAAATAATTAATTTATATTTTAATGTTTATTGGTTTGAATTTCGTTGTCATAATTTCGTTCGGAGCTTCGGTGGGATGGGGGCACAAGCGGTTAGGGCGTCGAGGCTTGTGAAGCCGAGGGGCTATACGGTTCGCCCCCTTGGGCTTGTGTTTGCGGCTTGAATTTGAGGCTTGTGGAAGTTGCTTGGTTTGTGAATGTTTGAACGGTCATGTGACCATTATATTAATAAAAAAAATTCTAATAAATGCATTTGGTTCAAGCAAGAAAACCACCAAATTTCGGGTAGGTGGTGCATGGTCATGAGGTACGAACCGACGTGATGGTGGTTCGTTACATCCCGAATTTCAAGGTGATCTATATCGGCCTAAACTATCCCAACCCAACCCACAAGGATATTTACACAACCCCCATCCAATTTCTATAGCCCAACATACAACACGCAATTTTTTCCTCATGGTAGCGTGCCTACACAACCCCAACCCACAAGGATATTTTACACCACCCCACCCACTTACGACTTTTCAGGAGAGGCTATGGAATCTTTTGAGGTGTTTGAAGAGGAAGAAGAAGAAGATGATGATGATCTCGTTCCTGAAACCAAATTTGAAGATGATGAAGAAGAGGAGCAGATTGGAGAAGATGTTGAAGTTCGAGAAGACCCAAAGGAAAGAAAAAAGGGAAATTTAGTGGTCACGCTGAGCGAGCCGAATGGGGTCTTGATGAAGAAGTTGCTTTGGCGAAAGCATACATACATGTTTCAGTCGATCAGGTGAAAGGAAACGAACAAAGTAGTGGCAGTTTTATGGAATGTCGTGTTAAAGATTATAAAGAACTGGTTGGTGGTTCTTATCGCATCACTCATCAAGTTCGTTCAAGTGGGGTAAAATGTTGACGCAATTGAATGCGTTCAACGGCTTTTACATTCAAGCGGTATTATTTTTCCCCTAATATTATTTTGAATATTTTTATAAAACCATTATTCAACTTTTAAATATATATATATGTATTTTTTTTATTTTTATAGGAGCGGATCCAGAAAAACGGCTGCACTATGGTAGATGTTATGACAAGGGCGCTAGATGATTATCAAGAAAAAACAAAGAAGCCTTTCAAACATTTAAGGGCATGGGAGATTGTTAAAGAAAGTGAGAAGTGGTTGAAAGTCCCGTTGATGAATTAGGAGTCAGGAAGTAGATAAGCGAAGAAGGTTGTCAGAATCCGGATCACACTTTTCTACAGGAAACGCGGAGATGGGGCGCAATCCGGTGCGTCGGTGCCAGACTTAAACGAAGACAGTCACCCAACATAGCCTAGGAGACGAGAAAAGAAACAAGTCGGGTCGTCTAGCAAAAGTGGATTGGGCGAAACAGTCTCGGAGTACGCCAAGAATAAAGAAGCGGCAATTAAGGAGATGGCGGAAACGAAAAAGAAAGTCACAGACGAGTATATGTCGTTACTCGCGGCACAAATGTCGAGTCTCAAGAAAATAGATTTTAACACTGACTTTGAGCTCTTTAACAAACCGCATGACAATCTTAGCCGCCTGATGAAGAAAGTGGCCATTGTGCGTAAACGGGAAATTGCGTTAACATATAATTAGCGATGGATGGACTCGAGTCGGATGAGGATTAGTTTTATTTTTTATGTTTTGTTTCGTGTTTTTTATTGAATTAACATTTATTTTATTTTATTTAATTAATGTTTGTTTGGTTTATTTTGTTTTAATAAATAATATTAAAAAAAAATTAGGCTACTTTAGGCTATCCCGTGTTTAAACTACCTGATGGTAAAAGTTAGAATATCTTTGTAAACTGGATGTTTATTGTTAATGTTATTTAAATGTTTAGTTTTTATAAATTAGACTAAAGGAAAAGGTTATTAGTTCACTTCAATGTTCGGTTTGGTCTTAAATGCATTGGTTATGGCTAGATTTTAAAAATTGAAAACCTGCATAGAGCAAATTTAGATATATTAGATTTTATGCATCTGTATTTACGCTTGACGTACATTTGTTGATTACATAAAACTACTTTGATTATCTATTTTTATTTTTATATGATTTTATGTATTTGTATTTATGCTTGACGTACTTTACTATTAACGTAGTTGTTACATCACTTAATCGCTTTACATGTTCTTGAATTTGCATATCCAAAACCAAATTATAAATCTCAATTTCAAAATGGCATCGATTAGTATTGACACCTTTCTAGTTTCTTTGATTATCATAACTTTCCTTCATATCTAATATTGTAATATTGTTTTTTCACAAAAAAAAAAGTTCACTTGTTCCAACATCGACTCAAACCCGTTTTATCTTAAATCATTCAATGCTCGTTTTTTTCCGTTTATCAACTTAACAGTTTCTAATAAGTCTTAGAGTGTTTTTTTTCTTATTTTAAGATGCTTTTAGAAAGTATTTGTGTGGCCTAAAATATTTAACATCCAAGTACCAATTGGGCTTTTAATTTTTTTATTTAAATTAGGCTTTTATGTTTTATTAAAACTTTGGTTACGTGTTGGGCTTTTAAATAAAACTTTTGTGAGGTATTTGGGCTTTTAGAATTCAGGGGCCGCATAATAAATAGGGAAAATCACCAAAATGGCCTGTTGACTGTGTGATTTACCAAAATGGCCCCCTCCCGTCTCTTTGGAGAGACGGGTCACGGCTCCCAACGAGCCTGAACCGTCCCGGAGAGCCTTTAGTTTACAACCAATAGAAAACCAACACGTGGCGTCTCCGATCCCGAGGACTGTCAGGCGTCTCCCAATACGTGTCAGAGCCGCCGAGTCGTCTACCGTGGGCCCTTGAGACGTCTCACTGACTGCCGAGCTCAAGCCGTCTTCGGTTAAGCTCTGAACCGTCTCATATATTTTGGTTTTGATATACCCATATATTTTGTTTTTTTACAAAAGGTTTTATAAAGGTTTAGTGTTGTTTTATTTTTACTCTTTATTACCGTTTATTTTATAATTTTTTTAATTATTTTCTTTGTTTTCAACTCTATCTCATATATTTTGGTTTTAATATACCCATATATTTTGTACTTTTACAAAATGTTTGATAAAGGTTTAGTGTTGTTCTATTTTTACCCTTTATTACCGTTTATTTTATAATTTTTATAATTATTTTCTTTGTTTTCAACTCTAAAAGTAAATATAAAACATAAATAAAAACATTTCAATGAAACATAAAATTAAAACATAAATATTAAACATAATAATATTAAACATAAACAAAATACATTAAAACAAAGAAAAAAAACTTAAAGTTGGCGCAACAATCGCCATGCCTCGACATGGTCGAAATCGTTGCCGTATCGAACCCCATACTCATAGTGGGTGAATTCGATAGCCAACTCCTCATCAAGCTCCGGATCGTCCTTCACTGTTTGCTCGTATATGATGGTCCACCTCTCACACTTGATATTGAGATCGGCCCACTTGAACTGGAGGTCTCGGAGGGTCTTGGTGCCAACGTGTTCGATGAAGTCGCTAAACACGCGAGCCCAAAACCCTTCCGGGGGAAGGCCGACCCTTCGGCACGCGGGAGTTGTTGAATCTACGAGTCATTTGAGGCATCCTTGTGGCAAACCACAAGTGCCATCTCTTCCTCTACGGTCCACGGGTTCATATTTTGGCTTGGTGGGTGTTTGTTTTTGTTTTTGTTTTTACCGTTTGTGTGGATTTTAACCACGGTGTCTTCTATTTGTATTCAAAAAATTTGACGGTAAGAAGGTGAAATTAAATGAGCGACGGTTTCCAAAGCCGTCTCGGGAACCGTGAAAGTCAAGAGTCTTCACGGGAACCGTGAAAGTCAAGAGTCGTCTTGGGAACCGCGAGACGACTCAAAGTCGTCTTGATCAACCGTGAGACGTCACCAATGTATATAAATACCCGACTTCACTTCATAAAATTTGTACCCCCTCTCTATCATGTATACTAAACCTTTATCAAACCTCTAAGCTTTCCAATCCATGACGGTTTTAAATCGACCTCTACTCTTCCAACCAAAGCCTACCGGCTTACGAAAATATTGTCCGATTATACTTGGATCGTTGTTACACCTGGTACAGCTACTTGGATCGTTGTTGCATCTGCACGTGGGTTAACCCGTGTAGATTGCCTCGATGATGTGGTGGTCTTTCTTATTTGCAAGTTCGGTTCTAGGTCTATGAAGAGCACAAACGTCATTCAAACAAATGGTTCAAAGCAAGTAAATTTGGGAAATTATTTTCCTTTACCAACCCTACGTCCGTCGCTAGAACTCGTCGGTGTCCCCTACTGCAACGGATACGTCTCGGTGGACGACGTGTGCAACGAGTTTGTTTATGTTGGTGTAATAGTATAGTTTTTGTAATATTTGTCGAGTTTTGAAAATCAAAATTGTTGTAATATTGGTAATATTTGGCCAAATTGTAATAAATACATAACACCAAAAACATAATATCTGTAATATAGCATATAATATAAAGGAACAAAAGTCCATCAAAAACCTAAAATAAAAATAACATTCATTGGATTAATAAAAACATAAAATAAATACATAAATTATTACAAAAGTTAAATAAGCTACGCTTATTACAAAAAGTTAAATAAGCTACACGTTAAGACGATCCCTCATCATTTGCCAAGCAGACACATGTTTGAATTCTTTGCGCTGCTTGGTTTGATACTGTTTTTTGGTATATCTGATGGCCTCGTCTTCGGGCATGTCTGAAGGTACCGATCGAAGTGTCCGATAGTGGTACCCGTTGAAGAGCTGACACTTCGTGTTCAAGTCGTTCCACTTACGGCTAAAAGAGTCGATGGTTCGGTCTGAGCCTCCCACCAACCGATTGTATTCATGTAAGATACGGTACGACTTGTTTGTTGGGTGTGGGCTATCTTCGACATGTTGCCACGCTGAAACTAGTGCAATTTCTTGTTCCTCAGTCCATCGTTGGGGTGCCATTTTCCTTTGAATGATTGAGACGGTGGTGGTAGTGATATTGTTAGTGTTAGTGGAGAGTCGGACGGAGAATGGGACGGAGATTGGGACGGAGAATGGTATATATAGGGGTGAGGTGGACAACTGAACCGTCGGACAAGTCCTCGGGACTCGCCAGAGACGAAGAGACCCGAGACGTCTCGGGACCACGAGACGTCTCCGGAGACGTCATGGGTAGACGTGGGGCAGACGTGTCACTAGGACCCCGAGACGGCTGGGGAAATGTGAACCGTCTCCACCTCAGACGTCGTTTGCAGGTCAGAGACGTCTCCGGAGATGTCTTTGGTTGGTCGGCTGTGGTGATTTACTCATTAGCCGAACCGAAGCCGAGCCCTCAGTGAGACGTCTCAAGGGCCCACGGGAGCCGTCTTGGCGGCTTTGACACGTCTTCCGAGACGCCACACAGTCCTTGAGCCACATGTTGCTTTTCTATTGGTTGTAAACTGAAGGCTCTTCGAAGACGGTTCAGACTCGTTGGGAGCCGTGACCCGTCTCTCCAAAGAGACGGGAGAGGACCATTTTGGCAAATCACAACGGTCAACGGGCCATTTTGATCATTTTCCCTAATAAATATGTATGGGTAGCTTAATCTATAAAATGTTTAAAAAATATTTTTACACTATGCCACAAAAGTTCAAGGGTAGGAGGGGCTAACCCTCTCCTTCAAATAGAACCGCTGTTTGTACAAATATGCCAATGTTTAAGTCACTATTGGCGAAGGACTAGTTAAAAGCGATTAAATATGACAACTATTTTTACATAAAATACTCTTTAGAAGTTTATAATACGCGAATGGATCAATGATTTTAAGTCACTGTAGACAAAAGATGAACTAAACGAGATTAAATATGCTTAAAAAAATTCAATAAGTTTAATCTTGTGCTACCACCGGATTTATACCATTGTTGCCTCCTCCTTCACGCATTTCAACTTGATTTTCAGTTTTATATAAATGCCTTTTAGACTTTTAGTCTAAAGTCTAAACTAAACACCTAAATTTTAAGTGACGTTTGTTACATTCTAACAAACACACAACCATACATATCACTTCGAGATCTACACTTTATTATAATATGTTTACAAAGACAAGAAACAAGAGTTTTTATAGGATCCAAATCAAAACTATTTCGAGTACCAATAAACACCTTTGTTCTCACTATTCTGATCAGGTTCAACATAGATACACTCCACCGTGTCTCTCCACAACGCCTTTAGCATAGGGGTATTGTCCCACTTATAGTAGTCACCCAACATAGGCTTCACTGCATCTCGAGCCTCACTTGCATGATAATGTGGAATGGTTGGGAACAAATGATGAATCACATGATTCTCTGGTCCATCATGAAATACCCAACTCATCAATTTCCCGTAATCCCTATCGATCGTCGATAAAGCCCCTCGAAGCCAGTCCCATTCGGTTGCATCATAGTGCGCGATAGCCGGATGAGCGTGGTTTAAGTAAGTTAAAGTGATAAAGAAGCCACTCATAACAAATAAAGGAAGCCCGTACAAGAAAAGTGTTGATTGTACGCCTTGTGTCATCGCGATTCTGTATAAAGTATACAGAACCGCGATGATTCCAATGTCTGAAATGACAATCTGAGTGCGCTCACTATCGTTAAAGATAGCGCTTTGTGGCAAGTAGTGGTTGGCGAACCCTTCGTAGTCACGGCCGTATGTGTTGAAGAATAAATACAAGGGTAAGCCGAGGGTGGTCCTTAGGAAAATAGTGAACACGTTGCCCGTCCGTTGTTTAAAAACTCGGTGAAGAACGTGTCGGATTTACGTTTGGGGATGTACACCTCGTCATACTCGAGTGAGTTGGTGTGGGCGTGGTGGCTACGATGGCTGTATTTAAACGAGAAATATGGCGTTAAGGTGACCGAATGAATGAAGAAACCGAACGCATCATCTAACCATTCGTACTCGCTAAAGGCGTGGTGGCCCGTTTCATGACCGAGGAGCCAAAAGCCCATAAGTATACAACCTTGAGCGAGCCAATATATCGGCCACGCGACATACGCAAGGGGCCGAGGGAGGATGGGGATGTAATTCGCTGCGAGATAGTAGAAACTATAGATTATGACAAGATCGCGAAAGAATGACCCGAGTGAGCGAACAAGGGAGCGTTTGAAACAATGAGGCGGTATGGCTTTCTTTAGATCGCTGAGCGAGAAAGGCGGTTTTGAGACGGGAACGCGTTTGAGTACGTTGTTCTCCGTCTTCGAAACCGAAACGTTCATTTGGCCACCGGCTCCCATGGGTATGAAGCCCGAAATATAAAAATTAGTACGTGTGTGGTGAAGTGTTAGACTGCTGAAGAAAATATTGTGTGATTTATAGTTGAAATTTGAGCACATAAGTTTCGTTTCCACATGGGCAAGTGATTATAATTTCCATATATGTTAATTCTGCTGGCGTTTTTGACCATGTGTCTACCACTCATATACGTACGACTTATGGGTTGTATTATTTTCAACAAGAATAATCATTTCAAGTCCCTATTTAATTTCTATTTTTGACCAATCCAGAAACATGAAAAAAATAACTATATTTACGAATTCTTTATATAGAGAGTATTATAAGAAAAAACATAAAATTTGCTGTGGAGGGTGAAATAGTGATATTCAACGTAAAATAAAACTTTTTGTAGGGTTTAGGTCTTAAAATTTTATCGGTTAAAAAAAGTTGATCATGCTTTTCTACCTAAATATCGCGTCCTATTTGGCCAAGGGTTGATGTGGCTCAAACCCCACAATTGTCGAATTTAGGGTCGAAACCATATATATAAGTCGGTGTGGTATCTTTTGATTGGGTTAAAACATTTTTTTTTGTTATTTGTTGTCATGTCATGTTAACCGGCGTTACACATCACTCTCTCTTTCTGTTAAGGGGCGTTAAAGGAGTTATTTGTTAACATGTTAACGAGATGTTAAGAGACTGAATTAATTTGTTTTTCTTTTTTAAACCAAAAACCATTAAAACGTATAGTTATGTTAAGTTAAACCATTTCATTTGGAGTGAAGTGGAGTAAAATGAGAAAAAAGTGTTTGATATGATATTAGATGAAGTTAAGAAGGGTTAAATATACCCAATGATCTAATAACAAAATAATTGTATTTATAAAAAAAGTTATTTTAGTCAAAGTATTAACCTTAATTAAAGCAGCCATAGTTTCCATTACTAAGTTGGTATGGAAATAGTTAATTTTAATACTGGATTTTTCATAAGTTAATATAAAATAAAAACTTGTCATCATTATTGGTATATATTATGCACGAAAAGCATCTCACCGGTCATGTTTTTGGATGAATTCCCAACTAATCCATTCTCGTTTGTTAGTGCATGCACTATTTGACTGTTTACCTAGTGCACACAAATGTTAATTTTTTAATTGATAGTTTTTCATCAATATGATATGATATTTTTAATCGTATTTGATTAATACGATTATTTTCATCTACTTTCTTTTTGTTGTTAGTAGCAATGGCTAATATCAATATGAAAGAGTCCATGAATAGGACAAGCCAATGGTCGTTAAAACCAGGGACGAAGCATATATGGGGCCAGGGGGTGCCCCGGCCCCCCTGTTTTTTGGCGCAGTGGTAGAAATTTACGATTTTCGTAGGTAAATTGAGTCCGGGTTGACTCCGGCCCCTGCCAATTTGATCTTCCGGCCCCTACCGATTGGGAAAAAATTGAGTCCGGCCCCCGCCGATGTAATCTTCAAGCTTCGCCACTGGTTAAAACAAACATTTATTGTGGACGCAGCCAATTTATTTACTCCAGATTTTTTTAATGTAAACTAGCTATACAATCATCACTCTCAGTTAGTAAATGACTAACCGGGTAAAAACAAATAAAGTAGCTGGTTCTTAAGCCACTCGGGCAAACAACACTCACCTTATAAATTACGAGTCAAGAACAACAAAAGAAAAGAAAAGAAAAGAAAAGAAAAGAAATCGAAACCGCTGAATCAAAACTCCCTCTATTGAGCAACTGACTACCAAAAACCACTTCGTTCTGAGCTCTCCAATGAACCACCAAGTCGAAAAATGATAGACCCTACAAGTAGGGTCAACCAAATGTTTTTAGATCGAGGCCCTAAGCAAACTACAAAGTCGGGACCTTTTTGAACTGCTATAAAAATACATTAATTCTGAGAGTTGTTATCTGCGTTTTGGTGTGAGTTGCCCTAACATAATCTACTCTATATATGCCTTTGAAAAAAAAAACTGTACTATACTTCCAGTACATAATCTACTCTATATATGTCAAATTTGGGCACCTGGGGTGACACCCGAGTGCAAGCTGGGTAACCCCTACCCGTCCGAAGCATCGCTGCCGATGTCCCAGGTTGGGGGTTCCGGCTAGATTGCTTGGGTTGTAGTTCACAGCTCGGGTTGTTGCGGCCATCCCTATTAAGTTCAAAATAAAGCATGAATAATTAGAATCATTACACACTTACATAAGAATATATTACTTAATCTTAACCGAAAATCCAATGATCATAGAAGTGAATTAGTTACTCTGGAGCACAAAACTCAAAATCTAAAATACAAACAAAGTAAAAGCAAATAAGATCAGTTACATTCTAAATGGATAGAGTACCTAATCTTGCGGAGAATTACGATCCTATCCCAAGGAAGTCTGCGGAAGCTTGAGTCTACAGCAATAGACCTAATTCCGCGGACACTCTCCGCAGAGAGAACACCTCCGCAGACTATGACACATCAAAGATTCCTTCACATGAATGACGTCACCAACATAAATACCCACTAGTGCGTGGTGCAACACGCGTGAATATTCCATCAAGGCTTTATGATACGAGGATGTACGGAATGAGGAATGAAGAGGATCAGATCAGACCCAGGGCACACTCTGCGCCAATCAGATGACAGCACGTGTCAGAGGTGGTCCAACAACGTCCCTGAAACAAAGACAACAACGTGACAGCTTCCACGCCCCAACCATGCCGACTGCACTGTACGTGTCAGAGTACTGTGCATGCATGTCCACCTGCCACAGATGTCACCGGCAGGTCAACAAGGCCGTTGTCAGCAGAAGCGCCAACTGTGCTCAATCACAGTCTGCCACGTGGAGATCTTATAAGATATTATCCATACACTCTCACATCAACATTAATTGCACCTGATTCCCGCCATTTTTATAAGTCAAGAATATTTGGGCTTTGACCAAGGCCCAAATTGAGCACAAGACTTTATGGGCCATCTCCCATGGTCCATAACTTCTACTATAAATAGAAGACTTCCCCTTCCATGCAAAGCATCCGAAGATACATACACAAGAGCTAGAATAGAGCTATTTGTATTATACTTGTTGTAATCCTCCCATTAATATCATTCAGCTTTTACAGTGGACGTAGGCTACCACAAGCCGAACCACTTATACGCTCTTGTTCTTACTTACAACACACACACTCATATATTAACATTATATCTTTAGGTTACGTTCTAACTATCGTGGTGAGCGAAGGATCATTCCTGAGCTAACTCGAGTATCTAACCCACGTCGGTTTAACATTAACCGACGTTATACTCGTTGTTTCTTCATTGGCGCCATCCGTGCCAATGAAGAAACACTCATCTATTAACATTATATCTTTGTCAAAGTTTTTGATAAATTTTGCAATTATTAGCCAAAAATAATGTTACCTTAAGTAAGTTTCTGTTGAGGAAATCAACCTTTACAACTGATGATGTTACATGTTTTTCAAGGGGATTCCTCTTTGATTTCCGACTGAGACTACCTCTATAAACCAAATCTGACATGTTGCTTTATTTGTTTTACTCAAAGCATCAGTAAATCAGGAACATAACGGGTTACCAGCAAATTGTATACACTAAAGTAAACTACAACATTTAATTCATAAGAACAAATCACCTACCAATTACAATAGTATGCATAACCAATCCCCAAACAACCAACCACTGAGCTCAAATAGACGTTCCAGACAAATATTTGGTGATCTAGGTTGAATGATATCCAAGTTAGAGATAATCACATATGTAGTAAATGTCCAGTTAAGCTTTAGGGTTTAGTTTAGCTTTTAAGGTTAGTTTTTTTTATTTAGTTTGTAAAGTTTAGGTTTTTAGGTGGGAGTGTGTAGGATGGGTTTAGGTTTTTAGGTGGGGGGTTAATTCATCTTTTTTGCAAAAAACACTTTAAAATTAACTTTTTACACATTTAAATTATTCATGTAAATTGTGAATGCATGTCCCCCATTTTACATCTAAAACTATTTGGGGTGAATGCACGTTGTATGTGTTTATCAAAACTTGCATATTGTCGTGTGATAATCGAAATGTAATAAAACCGATCAACATAGAAACTACTAGAGTGGATCCACTTGGTCTTTTATCTATCTATTTATCTTCATTCGTACAGGGTTTAAGCATTATCTAACATTGGTAAAGTATTACCATATGTTATATATTTTGATCGATCATCATTGTGTTTTCGGATAACATGTTTATAATCAGTCATAATACGTGTCTCGGCATCACTCACTAGTTTTATACTAACATATTTTAACATGCCTTTCAGGATCCAATTGAAAGTATGGAACCCGTAAATCATGCGAGCTCGAGTATCATAACCGATTAGATAATAGTGTTTATAAACAATGTGTGTTTTGAAAGAATGTTGTGTTTGGGAAGAATGTTATGTGATGTTGTTATGTTATGTTTGAAAGAATGTCATGTTAAGAACGGTGTTTAAGAACTGGTTTTTAATAATATAATATGGAAGTTTAAGTATGCATGATTGTGATCTCGTTAATTATACCAATCGGTAATGACTAGCAAATCCAAGTTGTTACACTAACCTCCCATATACATACATACATACATACATACATACATACATAATAGTGATTTTATAATAAATCGAATAGTCGGGCCTGGGTCGAACGATTCCTAACATTGGTATAAGCGCCACTTATACAATCAAACAAACATATATGTTTAATTTGTCAAAAGTTTTTCTATAAAAAAGATCAAACATTTATCATTATGTTTATATGTTTATAGTTGTGATTATGGATTGAGCCCTAGAAGCCTTTTTTTAAAATGTGGTTGTGTTTGTTATTTCGGTTTTGGTTAATCTTGTATTTTTGTGTTATTTTGGAACCCCGATGTAATAGATATGTTTTATCAATTTTATATATTGTTGTATATATATATATAGAGTAATTCTAAATAGAAAACCACCTTGACTTTAGAAAACCAAAGAAACACCATCTATGCTTCCACGTCTACAAAGTTGATTATGTCTATAAGGGTAGTATAGTCATTTGCATCCTTACACATTCCTGACAAACTTTTTAAGATCTCATCTCCCTATCTCTCTCAAACTACTCTCCTACCTCATATCTCTATACTTTCTCACCTATCTCTCTCTCTACACACACAAAGCAAGAGCAAATCTGTGTAGCCCTCATCTCCGGATAATGACAAAATGACGGCGGAAAACAATAAGGAAAAACAGGGTAACAATCGGTGCCTGATGAACTTGAACCCGAGAGAGATATTTGAAAAGAACAACTCGGTTTACACTGAGAACTCCCTTCAAAACTTGCAGGTTCATCGGACTTGCAACGAAGGTGGTGGTCCGGTCAAAACAGCTCGAGATGGGTTCCAGGTCTTTCTTTTTTAATTTGTGGGTTTGTTAGTTTTTTTTTTTTGTATTCATATTAAAGATCCGGTCAAAGCAGTTCTAGATCCTTGTTTTTTTATTTGTGGGTTTTTTTTTGTGTATTTACATTTTAAAGTTTGTATTTAGGACAGTCGATTTTATTAGACTGTTGTTTGATTGTATTTGATTCACCTCAACTTGATATACATTTTTTTTATTAAGATCAGCCTTTGAGTTCCTATATTTATGTAGTAATTGTTTTTCCTTTCCATAGTTGAAGATTTCTTAGTTCATGATGTGCACAAGTTAGTGGCTTCAACAGAGCAACTCCCAAATTCTGATGGATTAAAGCAGGTTAGTATTTCATTATTTTCCTAGTGTTTAATTTATCAATATATTTCTGTCACTTTATATTCATTGTTACATTATTTACCTAAGAGCATATATGTTTTGATTTTGAATTTTGTGATTTGATGCTAATAATTTTTCTTTGTTTGATCCGATGCTAATTTTTTTCTTTGATAATAGATTTCATCTCAAGAAAAAGCAATGTACAACTTTTTCTGCACTTGATACAACTATCTAAAGCATGAAAAAGTTCAAGAGTTTAGTAATGGATCCAAAGGTGCATGATGATGGGTTTTGTTTTTATAAATTTTATAGATTTAGATTTTCTGTTTTGTTTTGTAAATAACTTGTCTTTCAAAGCTTTGATTTTGATATAAAAAACATTTGTTTTTTATATAAAAACATATGTTTTTGCTGTTTGAGATCATAATTTATCATATGTTTTTGTGTTTGTGTTATAAAAACATAGGTTTTTGCGTCTGTGTTATTTTTTTTCATATGTTTTTGTGTTTGTGTGTATATTTTTATTTATTTGTTTCTGGTGAACAAGTTGTAAAAACATATGTAATTGTTAAAAAAAACTTATGTTTTGCCCTGGAAAGTAGTGAATCAATGGTTTTAGAGAGAGAAGAGAGGAGAGAGAATAGAGGAGATTGAAAAGTAAGAGAGAGGAGAGAGACACTGGATGGTTTTAGAGAGAGGGGATTGAAAAGTAAGAGAGAGAAGAGACACACTTATATCTTATTTTGACCATTTTGCCCTTTGTGACATAAATAACATCTTTATGGTTCATCAAAAAAGCAGAAACAATATGAACCGTAGATCAACTTCAATGAATGGTTAAGATGAGAGTTTAAGGGGTTGTCTCAAGTGGGGAGGGTTTTCAAATTATCTCTCCCCTATATATATATATATATATATATATATATATATATATATTCTGAAACCTCATTGAGACAAGAATGAAGACTGAAGATGGAACTAACAAGAAGATCGGAGATATAGATCTTAGATCGTGAAGGATTAGGTCCAGACTTGTGGTTGAATCATAATCACAATTTGGTATTAACGATTTGGTGTTTCAAGGCTTAAGCGTCAATAACTATCAACATCAAATGATGAACAAGAATATGCTTCGTTACTCCTTAACATAAAAACCCTAATATCTTGTCAAAGCAAAATTAACCAAATTCATTTTACTAGGTCAATGGTGCGAGTATATATATCGACAATTTGCGAATTTAAAACAAGATTAACACATTTAACATGATTGTTCAAATAATCAAATGCAAGAATAATGATTTGCTACTAAAACAATGTTTCAAAAACCTAGAAGCTTACAAAGTCTACACTGGGGTGAACTCGAATGGACTAGCCTTCATTCTTCATGAAGTGCATATTGATATCTTTAATTTTTAGTTTGCAATCTCCAATTGGATGATGTAATGTTTAAAGAATGAACAGTGATTGATTAGGAATAATGAGGGATATGATTTGGGAGCCTTAGGGACGTTTCTTTGTGCAAGATTGGTCAAAACCCCATCTTAATGGCATTAAATTGGGTTAAAAACACTTTCAAATCTTGTTTTGTAACAGCCCTAACGTTGGAGATGCCAAGACTAAATTTTTAGCTCTTCAAAACCTAAATTTTGGATTCCTCTTGCCAAAACAGATGAGATTCACATGATGTCGCTCCTCTTTTCTCACCCCCAGTTTGCCTGTCTTCAATGCTATTGCTCCAAAAAGCCTCCCAAACACACCTTAAACATGTCAAGGCCTCATAAACACAAACCATATCAACGTAGGGAAGTCTAAGAGTATATCTCACACAAATACGCACAATTACACCGATTAAACCTTGAACTTTTACTAACCTATTAAATAACTATAAAAGTGGCTCTGATATCACTGTTGGTAATACTAGATCCGTTTTGGGGTTTTCTAAAAATCAAAATTTTAAAAATAAATATACTAATTATCAGATGCAGAAGCGTGAATTTGCACAAAACAACGGGTTATACTGCTAGTGATCGAGTTATAGTTTATTTAAATAATTATATAAAACACAAACCTAGGGGGTTTAGAATCTCCCTTGACGAATACCAAAAACCCGCACCTTGGATGCGACGAACGACTTTGCTAAAAAGCCTACTCACAAAACACCTGGCACTTCAAAGGCTAGCGCGGTACACCACAAACAAAACTGGTTCGCGGTATAGAGAGGCGGCGGCGCGTGACATGGCGACGGCCAACTAGGGTGGCGGTTGGCCGAGGAGGCAGCCAGGGTGGCGATGGTGCTGCCAATAAGTACCGTATTTAATTCCTTAACGAACAATCGATTTTAATTATTTCCCAAATAATTAAGTATATAATATTTCTCTATATATTTGCAACTGCTAATAAATACCTCATTTTGTGATATAATATTTAACAATTAAATATTACTCTTGTTTGTTGTCCAAAGTTTAACTCTATGGATCGTACCGTGTTAGCCACGTTAAATCATCAATGTTTGGATATCTAAATCCAACAAGATCAACCATTGGCAACCAACAAATGCACTGCCCCTCTACAACATGCTAACGACCCTCTATAATATGACCCCAAGGTAACCACTTGTAATTCTGCAACATGCATACTAGATGTAAGGCCATTTGGTGTGCCAACGGGGAATACAACCGGGGAGCAGACGTGGCTTCGGCCCCGTTTTCAAACACCGCCCCCCCCCCCCGTTTCTTTTTCGGGGAAACCGATGAAAATGCACCGTCCACACCGAGCTCTTTGATTGGTTTAATTTTTTTTTTAAAATCAACTTTATATAATAAAAAATGAAGGGGGTTTGGGGAATACCATTTCCAAACTTTAGGGGAGTAAAGGGGGAGAATGATGTGGCGCTGATGTGGCACTTGGGGGAGTTGGGGGAAAAGGGGGGCACACCATATAGCCTAAGGCTGAGATCCCTAGAGACCTCACATATTGGATTTACTAATGAACATGCAATTCTTAAACTTGAAACTTAACCACTAAGGGTATGTTTGGCAAAACTACCTAGTAGCTGGAAGTTTTTTAAATATATTTTGATGTTTGGCAAAGTAGCTGGAGCTTTTAATAAAATGTATAAAATAACCAAAATGGACATAATTAAAAGCTTGTAAAAAAGGTTTTTATTTTATTTTTAAAATAGAATTAAAAGCTTGTAGTTAATAGAGCTTTTTCTCCAACTTAAAAGCTTCCAGCTCCTTCAATCAAACAAGGCTTTTTATTGAGTAAGAGTTTTTTCTTAAAGCTTGAAGCTTCTAAAAGCTCTTAAAAGCTCCTTGCCAAACATACCCTAAGTACGCAACAAAAATTTAATACATCCAAAGTTACAAAATTTTTATTAACACAGTATTACAAATAAGGTAATGCAATTTAAAAATTAGATTCCAGCCTACAGTCCGTGCAAGTATCCATCCATCCTTCAAATATTTAGCCTATCCTGATATGCACACAAAGTCAGCTACGCTGAGTGAATTCTAGTTTTATTTTATTATAAAAGCAAACGTTAAATAAGCATACATTAAACATCTAAGTTTAAACTTTCTTAAAATTATATACAAGTCGTTACACAACAATATATGTATTAACCTTCTCTTTTGTCTCCCAAGAGACCATGCGACGACAGTTGTCACCATGACATTATTTGTCATATAATGTACAATCCTTACTTGTTCGATCTCCCAAAAGCATGAGGTTGTCTCGGAAAGGATCGGTTACACGAAAGCACTAGATTGTAAGATTGTATGTCATAACTAGACTTGGCAATTTCAACTCATCTACTTGAGTTTGGGTTATTTTGGGTTTAAAATTTGACCTTGTGAGTTGAAATGGGTTTAGTATAATTTTCAAGGGGGTTAGGATGGGTAATTTTAATTGTAGGAAATAAGTAAATGGGCCAGGATGGGTATGTCAAAAAAAATTGGTCAGGATGGGTATTTTTAGATAACCATATACAAATTTGAATTAAAGTCACCCAACACCAAAAGTGTTACACCAAAAGTGTTGATGTCTCATGGAAAGAAACGTCATTAAAAAAATTATACATTTTGCATTTGTTGATAACCCTGAACGGTTACTGACCAAGTCGAAACAACACGGGTCGTTAACAAGACCGATCTCATCGAAACGATTCGAGTCGTTAGCGGGCTTGAACGAGTCGAAACGGTCTGGGTTGTTGACCCGGCCTTTTTGGGTCGAAATGGTCTGGTCGTTGACGGGCCTGGTCGGGTCGAAACGGTTTATGTTGCTAACGGGATCAGTCAGGCCGAAACGGTCCGGGTCGTGACCGGGTATGGTCGGGTCGAAACAGTCCGGGTCGCTACGGGATAGGTCAGGTTGAAACGGTCTGGGTCGTTACCAGGCCCGGTCGGGTAGAAACGGTCCGGGTCACTACCGGGCTTGATCGGGTCGAAACGGTGCGGCTCACTACGGGACGAGTCAGTTTGAAACGGTCTGGGTCTTTACTGGGCCCGATCGGGTCAAAACGGTCTGGGTCGCTACCGGGTCCGGCTGGGTCGAAACAGTCCGGGTCGCTACGGGATGGGTAAGGTTGAAATCGTTTGGGTCGTTACCAGGCCTCGGTCGGATCGAAACGGTTCGGGTCGCTACCGGGCCCGGCTGGGTCGAAACAGTTCGGGTCGCTACGGGACGGGTAAGGTTGAAATGGTCTGGGTCGTTACCAGGCCCGGTCGGATCGAAACGGTCCGGGTCGCTACGGGCCCGGCGGGGTCGAAACGGTCCGGGTCGCTACGGGACGGGTTAGGTTGAAATGGTCTGGTTTGTTAGCGGGCCCGGTCGGATCGAAACAGTTCGGGTCGTTACCGGGCCCGGCTGGGTCGAAACGGTTTGGGTCGCTACGGGACGGGTCAGGTTGAAACGGCCTAAGTTGTTACCGGGCCCGGTCGGATTGAAATATTCCGGGTCGCTACCGGGCACGGCTGGGTCGAAACGGTCCAGGTCGCTACGGGACGGGTCAGGTTGAAACGGCATGGGTCGTTACCGGACCCGGTCGGATCGAAACAGTCCGGGTCGCTACCGGGCCAGCCAGTTCGAAATGGTCCGGGTCGCTAACGGGCCCGGTCGTTGACGAGCCCGATCGGGTCGAAACGGTCTGGATCGCTAACGGGCCCGGCCGGGTCGAAACGATTATGGTCGCTAACTGGCTCGGTCGTGTTGAAACGTTCCTGGTCGCTAACGGATCCGGTCAGGACGAAATGGTTCGGGTCGTTAACGGGCCCGGTCGGGTCGAAATAGTCCGGGTCGTTACCGGACCTGGTTCGGAAAGATAACGAGACAGTCGGGTCTTGTCGAAACGGTTCGGGTCATTAACGGGCCAGGTCAAGTCAAAACGGTCCGATAACGAGCACGATCGGGTCGAAATGGTCCGGGTTGTTAACCGGCCCGGTTCGAAATGAATTATTTCTGATCCCTAAAAATTTTATTTTTAACTTTATTTTTGTTTTTTTAGTTTTTAAATTTTAATTTTTTATTGTTATTTTATTTTATTTTTTAAAAAATTAATCTATTTTAATGTAAACCTATATAATTAATATAACTAAAAACGAGATACTTGTAATACATACCTTGGTTATAACATTGTAAAAATATAAAAGGCTGTGATAGTGAGAAAACATATAGTAAAATCTCACTACTGAAGATTTACTTAAAGTAAAGGCAATATGGTGATATATGGTACATACTGTATGCCTATATTGGCGACTAAAGTGTGTACTTCCTTCACATGGGCTTAAGATTATTATAATATTACAATCTTGGCACTTAAATTTATTTTCGCGTTAGTTGAAGGAAAACTAAGCTAACGAACATTCTTTTGTCTTGTCCACTCGTTTTGTACAGTTCCAGTACACAAACTTCGACCACAACTATAAAACTGCAACATAGCTTCAATGGTTTCAACACAGCACATCAATCACAAGCTAAAAACTCTTTCCGGAGGTATAAACCTATATATTCGGTCATACTTTGTTACAATATTATGTGTTTATTAATAATAGTTACATATGTAAAGGTTTTGTTACTCGTGTAAATTTACTGATTAAATCTTTTCCGCAGGTTGAAACAATGGGGGCTGGTGGACGGATGAATGTTGCTAATGCCGACGACAACAAACCCCTCGCCTTCAAACGCGTGCCGGTCACAAAACCTCCGTTCGAGCTTAGTGATCTAAAAAAAGCCATACCACCACACTGTTGGAATCGTTCTCTTGTTCGCTCATTCGCAGCTGTTTTTCGTGATTTTATCATCATTGGTGCCTTATACTATCTCGCGGACACTTTCATTCCCATGCTTCCTAAACCCTTAGCGTACGTAGCATGGCCCGTTTATTGGTTCTTCCAAGGTGCTTATCTTATGGGATTGTGGGTCATCGGCCACGAATGTGGCCATCATGGCTTTAGCGACTACCCATGGCTCAATGACACCATCGGGTTCATTGTCCACTCCTTGATCCTTACTCCCTACTTTGGCTTCAAATATAGCCACCGTACCCACCATGCCAACACCAACTCCATCGAGTACGATGAGGTTTGGATCCCCAAACGCAAGTCCGATAAACTGTACTCAGAAATTCTCAACAACCCAACAGGCGCATTCCTTGTGTTCGTGTTCAAGATCGTTCTTGGCTTTCCTTTGTACTTCGTGTTCAATCTATATGGACGAAAATACGAGAAGGGAATCACAAGCCACTTTTACCCATACAGTCCTATCTTCAACGACAGCGAGCGCTTTCAGATTTTCCTCACCGATCTCGGTGTATTTGCCACTTGTTACGCAATTTATCGCGCTGCCGCAATCATGGGCACACAATGGGTGATTAACATCTATGGAATGCCTATTCTTTTCATGAGTGGTTTCTTCATTTTACTCACATATCTACACCACACTCACCCTGCCATCCCTCACTACGACTCAACCGAGTGGGACTGGCTTCGAGGGGCTTTAGCCACCGTAGACCGGAACTTGGATTCTTGAACCATGCTTTCCATGATGTCACTCGAACCCACACCGTTCACCATCTTTTCCAACAATTCCACATTACCATACTTTTGAGGCTAGGGAGGCAGTGAAGCCTATCTTGGGTGAATACTACAAGTACGATGACACACCTATTCTAGAGGCTGTTTGGAGGGAGACAAAGGATTGCATCTTCATTGAACCCGAAGTTGTTGATGGAGAGAAAAAGGGTGTCTACTGGTTTTACAAATAGGGACTATGATATCGTTGTTTGTGTCTGTTCTCTTCTAATATATATTAATAATAAGGGCAATTGGGGTAGCGATTGGTGGTATGTTTGTAAGTACCTAAGTGTTTGATGTGCTTCTCTTGGTGTGTATTCATGTTTCTTAAATGACAGTCAAAAGACTTCAAGAGTTCGATTAAGTGTTCGAATCATGGTCCTTAATCGTAATTATGTGAAGTAATTAGTTGTTACGGCTTATGATCCTAAATTATTAACAAACCAAACAAACGAAAGTAGTTTCCTTTTCAAGTGTGATTGTTAAAATAGTAAGATTGTTTATAACTTTATATTCTTTCGGCAAGACAACAAACAAAACAAATGAACAAGCATGCTCTATCATGGACAATTTATTTTTGCTAAAACATGTGCACACAACTATAATGATACAAACACAAGTAACAAGCTACAAGTTTTATATTCTACAACAAAATCTATGTGCACAGTGGCAAAGCTTCGTTCTTGAATCGGAAGGGGCCGGACTTAAATTTTTTTCAATCGGTGGGGGCCGGACTCAACCCAGACTCAATTTACCTACGAAAATCGTAAATTTCTACCAATGCTCCAAAAGGGGGGGGGGGGGGGCACCCCTGCCCTCACAATCCTACGCCCATGTATGTGCATTCGGGTCCATCCTCACAAAATCTATGTGCACAGTGGCAAAGCATGTTAATGTCTTTATTAAAGTAAAATTGTTACATTTGCCATTTGAACATGATATGTGGTAGATAATAAGACAAGGGGTCAATTGTAATCATTGATAGTTAAGGGTCAATTGTGTCATTTGTGTGATAGTTTGAATTGGGGGGGGGGGGGGGGGTTGGGCAAGTTAGTTAGCTGTTAGTTGTTAACAGCTGTTAATTGTCTAATGTGTAGCTCAATGTTAAATAGTCGGTTATATATGTTGATCAATGAGAATTACCGATTGATTTGAGCATACTCTTCTATTGTTTCTCTCTCTAATTTCTCTGTTTTTTCTTCTCCGGTGAATCACCACCGTGAACCACCGTCTACCGCCA
Organism: Ambrosia x helenae; assembly: GCA_030844895.1. Lineage (NCBI taxonomy): Eukaryota > Viridiplantae > Streptophyta > Magnoliopsida > Asterales > Asteraceae > Ambrosia > Ambrosia x helenae. The sequence continues at coordinate 37,536 of JAUTDX010002901.1, forward strand.
CCAAAATAAAAACCCACCATAACATTGGTATCAGAGCTCTGATCATGTCAGACGCTAGATTTCCAGCCATAATCTTTTCTTTTCAGCGTTCTTGATTTCTTTCCTTACATTCCTCTGTTCTTAATTTTCTTGATTCATTCTACCGTTTCCTTTCTTGATCTCGTGGGATTGATCATCAGTGGTTAATCCGTTCCATAGCAAGATCAATTTGTGATCTTGTTATTCTGTTCAATCCAGTTTTTGTCTGATTTCATTGTTTCCATCATTTTTTAAACCTTCTTGATCTTTTTTCCGCCATTAATAACCAAACCTGCAACATAATAATAATAGTGTCACTACAAAATTCAACACACTATAATAATAATAATAATAATAATAATAATAATAATAATAATTAATAATAATAATAATAATAATAATAATAATAATAATAATAATACTGTCACAATCAAATATACATCATGACTACAAGAAGTTAATCCGAAGTGGAGAAAACCCTACAACATCATGCTAATGCTTTGGTGAAATTTGAGGCTTTCATGGAAAAGACTGATAAATCTTTCCAAGAATTAAGGCAGGTTATGGAAAAAATTGCTCAAAACCAGTCAAACTAGAATAATCAGAATTTGCATGCAAATTTTGGTGTCAATTCAGAAAGTTCTGGAACAAGTGGTTCAAGAACTGACAGATTGTATAGATTAGGGAAGATTGAGTTCCCTAGGTTTGATGGTAATGGTGTTGAGGACTGGATTTGTAAGTGTGACCACTTCTTTGATGTGGATGACACTCCTGACAACTTCAAGGTAGGTATGCTGCAATTAACCTAGATGGAAAGACTATGAAATGGCATGCAGCCTATTTGAAATCAATTAACAGTTCTTTAACGATTTTTCAACACATGCTAGCACTTATAAGTTACAACTACTTTGTACGTACTCTTCCATGAAATACTATTTATTGCCAAGACTTGTGAATTGATCGTCAAATCAACTAATTTTGTTGTTGCAACGATTTTGATTGAAAAAGTCGATAAACTTGTGAGTTAGAGTTGCTATCATTGCCAACGTGAGTTTATTGGATCGACATGCAACATGAAGAACTACTTTCTACATTTATGTTTATACATACATGTTTTCATTTGTAACTTCAGCTAAAATATAATTACGCACTTTGACTATCCGATAAGAATTAAGAGTAAATATTTATTTTAGTTTAGTTTACGTTATTTTCATGTGAACGGTTCTATTTTTTTTTATTATTAAACACATAACCGTGAAAAATTACATTAAGATAGCGGGCAGGCGGCAACAAGCTAGCTGCGCCGCCAACCCCTTCTGAATGGCAAACCCTAACCTGCTAAAAAACGAACCCATGCCCTCGTGGCGCCGAGACATTGCTATGAATAACCCGTTGGACTCTAGTCAGGAAACGGATGGCTTCCGATGTCAGGGAGCCAAAGGTATCAAATGCCAGGGGTACGAAAACGTGTTGGTTCTCCTCACAAGCTTTAGGTTGGATTCAAAAGAAAGTATTTAATTGTTAGCGAAACGCCTTTCACACGTGCTTAGATAGGTAAACTTTGGCATAAGAGCATCTCTAGCGGAAAAAAATTAGCGCCTCTCTCTTGCATTTTATTGGTTGAAAGGTGATGGCACAAAATCCAACCTAAATTGGCGTTATAATTTTAACGCTCAAAGCAAAATTGGGTGTTTAGCGCTTGTTAAAGCCTATGTATTTTGGGTGTGGGGGCGCGAAATTGGGTGTTTAATTAGCGCCGATTAAAGACCCACTACGGTAGGTCTAATATAATTACATGTTTACCTTCCCAACAATAATGTTAAAGAGTACGTAGATATATTTTTACTTTATTGGATTTTACGTTTTATGTAAGTAGATATTTTCTTTTGTATTTTACGTTTATGTTTATGTGTGCGTGTTTGGATCGATTTACGCATTTCGATTACCAGATAACGATGAAAAGTAGGTATTTATTTTCTTTTTGTTTTACGTTTATGTTTAATCAAATAAATTACTTTTTTGGTATTGTATAATTAATGCGTACAACTTTCACGCGTTTTTGATTTGATGACATAAGGGAAATGTAATCACGCAATTCGATTGCTTGACGTCAAAAAAGCGTAGATTTGTAACTCTTTTTTATTTTACGTTTGTGTTTATGATAACATTTTTTTCATTTATATATGTTTCATTATGTGTAAATATGTAAGCTAAAATACAGGTTTTCATATTCATTGCGCCAGCAACACCCTTCTATTAATGATAACGCATTACTAGAAATGT